>BHEV01017309.1:0-22948 GCA_004319985.1 Emydocephalus ijimae | reverse complement strand
AGGCCTCCCAAATTTCGGAGGTCTGCGACGAAGTCGGCGACGCTTTCTCCTTTCCGCTGGTTCCTTTGGTAGAACTCGTGCCTTATTACGAGCGTGGGCACAGTCGGTGTGTAGTGAGCTCTTAGTTTGGGTTCGAGGACGTCCCAGTCCATGGCCTTCACTTCAGCTGGTTTGGCTAGTGCTTTAGCCATCTTAAAAACAGTTGGTCCACAATGCGTTAGGAATACCGCGCGTTTCTTCCCGGTTGAGGCATCCTTCAAATTGTTAGTTTCCAAAAACATTTGGAAGTGATCCATGTAGGACTCCCAGTCCTCTTGCGCTGGATCGAATGGAGCGGGTGGTATGACGCCGCTGGACATGGTTCTGGCATTGTGCGTCGTCAGTCACGTGCTCGGCTTCTCTTTTTCTTCTTCTTCTTCTTCAGTCAGCTCTGCTGTCTCCACATCCCATCCTCATCGCCAGTGTCAAGTTTGAGGCATGGGCAATAATGAATGGAGATGAGCCAGTTAACGGTGAACTTCAACTCTTTTATTTACATAGTGACAGCTCAGAAAACATGGCAGCTACGACCCTCTTATACAGGTAACCCAATAACTTTTTCACCAATAAGGACTCAGGAGCACTTGCTCCATTGAACCAATACGAAAGCTCTGTTAATGGCCAATCAGATTCCCCTGAATGGGCCAATCCAATCCTGCCATTAGACAGCCAATCAGAAATGCAGGGCCAGAACCCTGCACTAACTCCAAGCTCCAAATAACTTTATTACAGTCTATGCATTCACAACAGGCAGGAACTTCAGCATCACCTTACATGATCATGAACATCTTTCATTGATTGTTTTTCCAGAATTTTATCACTATCAAACAATGGCAGTAAAGAAGACAACCACCTCATTGATTCAAGCTTGATGAAGAAACTTATTCCTCAAGGAAGCTACCTGGTAACCTCTGTATGGTTTTCAATTTCTCAGGCATTTCAATTATTTTATATTTTCAACAGAAAATACCTGGCATTTTAAGCACTAAATCTGACATTTTATCTTTGCCATTTTAATGGCTACTTAGTGAATTTAATTGCATTACGTCAGATTTTATTTTTAACAATAGATGTGGTGAAATATAACATATAGCTTCCTTAAATAGTTACACATATACATTAAAAAAACAGCTGCTTTACATATGGTAAATATTTTCCTGATATTCAAAATGATACTGAGTGTGATTTAATATGGGATCTTGGTATAAAAAGAATTTGATATAAATATAAACTGATGAAGACTATGAAGAAGCAAAGTTAGATGCAAACTAAATAAATACACCAATGTTGGCTAGCAGATTTATTTATTCTAGGAGCAAGGTCATCCTAACATCCAGCAATCAACACGACAAGACCTCATAGAATTGCTATTATTACCACAACAGAGGCTTTCAAATAAATGGAGAAATCAGTGTTTAAATAATCACTGAAAAAACATAGCAACCTTCTTCTTACATTGTTCTTAAGTGATCGATGCTCTTCAGGCAACAACTGTCTTATTTCATCTGAAAAGCATACTATAGAAAGTACATTTATAAAAATAAAAGGCATTTTTAGTTTGCTAAATTTTTTAGACTTGTTGACAAGTCATTAATGGCGCTGAGGTACCAAATGATGCTTCTCCTTGCCATGATATTTCCATGATAGAGCAAATATATGAATACCATATAGATCAAAACATAGATTTACAATATAGAACAATTACCTATTACCTAACTATTTTAAAAAGAAAATTCATAGTACTGACAAATGAGAATATTTGTTGCTCAGGGTTGAAATGAGGCGGGGTCCTTGGCATTCTCTGAGCTTGGTGGCTTTCTTGCAGACATTTCATTACCCAAATTAGGTACCATCAGTGTCTAGTTTGGGTAATGAAATGTCTGTAAGAAAACCACCAAGCTCAAAGAGCACCAAGGACCCCTCAGGTTTCATAGTACAGGTAGTCCTCAACTTACAATAGTTCATTTAATGACCATTCAAAGTTATGACAGCACTGAAAAAAGTTACTTAGGATGGTTTTTCAGTTACATTTGCAGCATTCTCATAGTCACCTGATCAAAATTCAGATGCTTGGCAACTGGTTCATATTTATGACTGTTGTTGTGTCTCCAGGTTTGTGATCATTTTTTATGACCTTCTGACAAGCAAAGTAAATGGGGAAACTAGATTCCCTTAACAACCATGTTGCTAACTCATCAACTACAGTGAATCACTTAACAACTGTGGCAAGAAAGGTGTAAAATTAAGTGCAAACCTCACTTAACATATATCTCACTTAACAATAGAAATTTTGGGCTCCATTGTGGTCATAAGTCAAGGACTACCTGTATTATATGTATATTTTCACTACTACAGCTGAAAAATGAATTTGACTAGAGGTATATAATTAGGTCAAAATAGATATTACCCTTCTCCAGTATCAGTTTTAAGTTACAAAGCTAAAATAGATCCTTCTATTTTAGTTGACTCAATTAACATTAATGCATTATGGGATAAAATTCATAAAAGTTGACTCTAAAAAGTCTAATTTTTGAAGAGTTTGTTTATCATATCCTATGGTTCATTTTTAAACAAATGTCATTCCATTTTGTTGGAGAACAGCACTTTGCAAAGATATTGCTTTCACTGTTTTTGTCTGAATTTTTAATTTTATGTAAATGCCTTTAGGGCTTTCTTTAATTTTTTGGCTAAAATCTTGCCTCAGAAGCAACTTCAGTTGATTATTCAGTTATATGCATCTTTTTCAGACTTTACAGCTTCCCCTGATTTGTTCTTTTGTTTTCTATTTTTGAAACAGAGAAGAATCACACCTTTTTGTAAGTGACTTCCTTTAGATAGATTCTCACTCACATGGTTTGAAAAAAGTCCGATTGCTTTAAAATCTGCTAAAATCATCTAAAAATGGTTGGCTCAAAAAAATCACTGCATTTCACACCATATGTGGCAGCATAAGAAACATGTCACCTTCAGTTAATCAACCTTGTTTGTCCACTGTTAAGACCTAGGTTTGAACCTGTGTGTAGTTCCCATAAGAATCTATTTTTAGTTGTCAAGTGCTGAACCTAAGACAAATACAATTAAGTGAGAAATTCCAGGAACAGAGGCAATGGTGCTAGGGATTCGCAAGTCTGCTTACGACTATTTATAGCAATACATTCCTCCAAGGTTTTCCAGATTCCATCTCTAAAATATTTACTATTTACTAGAAAATGATCTCTAAAAAATATGGGCCTGGCTGCATCTTTAGAGAAGGTTAACTAACTAGTGTGAATCTGTAGTGTGTCCAATTTGATCAGAAGCTGATTATCCTGCTGTCTGTCTTCCCACTAATATTGAATTAAAAATATAGTTTTCCTTTCCACCCACAAAAAGTAAGTAACTTGCTAGTGTCCCCACTCCCCTGCAAATCCACATATGGCCTATATCTATTTATATATTGTCTAATAGTTGCCAAACACTCCTTCCCTGTGAGAGGTGAGAGGGAGGAAGTAATTGGATAGCTAACATAGCAGCAAGCTTGCATTCAAAAATCTCTGGGCTTGGTGGCTGAGTCCCACATTTGCATTCCAAAATGTTCCCACGGGTATGACTCTCTGGTGTGCTGTATAAACTTCTGAGAAGGAGGATGAAAAAGAACAGACCTAAACGATGCATGTGGGACATTGATTGCAAAAGACTAAATAAGGCCAAATATTTGCAGGACTGCAGACAGGTGTTGCATTTATGTTCCCATAGGCTTGGAAAAAAGCTTTTTGGAACCAAATCCAAAGCATTTTGCAGTCTTAATTTGCAGTTCCAAAGTACAAATACATCAACTTGATCCTGATAAAAATTTAACAACTGCAAATAATAATAAATAGTCATCATGATTAATATTAAAGTTATCTCTGACAAATAGAGGTGATTCTTGATGTACAATAATTCATTTAGTGACTGAAGTAAATACAGCACTGAAAATAGTGATTTATGACCATTTTTCACATTTATGACCATGTGATTTACATTCAGATGCTTCGCAACTGGTTCGTATTTACGACGACCATAGTGTCACAGGTCACATGATCCCCCTTTTGCAACCTTCCAACAAGCAAAGTCAATGAGGAAGCCAGATTCACTTAACTATTAAGTATTACTATCTTAACAACTGCAATGATACACTTAACAAATGTGGCAAGAAAAGTCATAAAATAAGGCAAAACTCACTTAATAATATATCAACTTAGCAACATACATTTTGGGCTCAATTGTGGTTGTATGTTGAGGACTACCTATACATTAATCAAGGGTACTTTCATATTTTAAAATAGAGGATAAGTTTACCAGTGGAAGAGAATATACATTGGTATTAAAATAAATGGAAAATTGCAGTTTTAAGGAACACATTTCCATGCCATTTTTCAACCCAACATAATAAGCTGATTAGGAAGTATACAATGACAAAATGGTTTTCAATAACTGTGTCAGGTTTAATATATATACCTGGTCATAATTTGTCTCTCATAAAAGTTTATAATAAGGTAGGACTAGCAATAGCACCTAGATTTATATACAGATTCATACTGCTTTTAAAGCCCTGTCTAAGTGGTCTTGCAGAGTCAGCATACTGCCCCAACAGTCTGAGTCCTCATTTTACCCACCTTGGAAGGATGGAAGGCTGAGTAAACCATGAGCCTGGTGAGATTCAATCTGCCAAATTATAGGCAGCCAGCAGAAGTAGCCTTTGATATTGCATTCTAACTACTGAGCCACCGTGGCACTTCATTAAAAAAAAAAGACATTGTTACAAACTCACCTGTGATTTCTACTATGTGCGGTCTGAGGTAATTGCTCATGAGAAACTAGATAAGATTAGAGAGTAGCAGAAAAGGTATGTATATATATTGGCAATGGCTGTTCTGAGATTACACAATTAAAGGTAAAAGGTAGAGAAGTTCGTATGGATTTTATTCTGTGAGTCATTGCTGACTATAGGTGGTAGTGCTCATCTCTCTTTCAAGGCCATTGAGCCAGTGCTTCAGAAGACATTTCCATTGTCACATGGCTGGCATGACATCATACAGTGTTGTTATTTTCCCACTGGAGTAGTACCTATTTATCTACTTGCATTTGCATGTCTTCGAACTGCTAAATTGGCAGGAGCTGGGGTGAAGATGGGAATTTATCCCAACACGTAATTGTTGAGCCTTCACCCTTGAGATTATAGAATTAGATTTTTTAGGAAATTCCTGTTTTAATTTTTCAGATTCCCATCCATAAATGTGTGTAATCCAATATTTGGTATAATAAAGCTCAGGAGTGTTATTTCTTCTAAATATTACTTAGTGGCCTCAGACTCAGAGGTTTTGTAGAAATTGATGACTATTTTTTTCTTCTCTAAGAACAATTAGAAGATGGCCTTTGTCTTGTAAGTCTGCATAATGAAATTCATCAGTGGGAATGATCCTTTGCAATACTTTGGATAATTTCCATTCATTCCTTTTAATGACTCAGTCGTTTTTAAATTGATTTCAGAGGAATTCTGGTTCTACTTGGAATCCTCTCAAGGGAAGATTAGTAAGGATAAATTGGACAACCATTTGTCTGAAATGCTATAAGGTTTCCTGTCTGAGTAGGGGATTGGACTAGAAGATGTCCAAAGTCCCTTCCAACTCTTGTTACTTTTCTGTTCTATTCCTATTCCTATTCCTATTCCTATTCCTATTCCTATTCCTATTCCTATTCCTATTCCTATTCCTATTCCTATTCCTATTCCTATTCTATTCTATTCTATTCTATTCTATTCTATTCTATTCTATTCTATTCTATTCTATTCGATTCTATTCGATTCGATTCGATTCCATTCTATTCCATTCCATTCCATTCCACTCCACTCCACTCCACTCCATTCCATTTCATTCCATATACAATCCAATAGGCCTGTAAATTGAATCCAGAATAGATATCAGAATTATCTAAGGAAGAATAGGTCAAAAGATATTCTGTAGGAAATACTTCTGCAGTAAAGTCACTATAAAAAGATTTCTTGATAGAAAATATCAACGTAATTTTCATCCAGTCAAGTCAATGTATTCCAGTAATAAATGTTAGAGTTCTTTTTTATTGGCTTAGTGTAATCATATAGTATGCACACACAAAATGGAGAATTCATTCCTTTTAATGACTCAGTCGTTTTTAAATTGATTTCAGAGGAATTCTGGTTTTACTTGGAATCCTCTCAAGGGAAGATTAGTAAGGATAAATTGGACAACCATTTGTCTGAATGCTATAAGGTTTCCTGTCTGAGTAGAGGATTGGACTAGAAGATGTCCAAAGTTCCTTCCAACTCTTGTTACTTTTCTGTTCTATTCCTAATTCTATTCTATTCTATTCTATTCTATTCTATTCTATTCTATTCTATTCTATTCTATTCTATTCTATTCCACTCCACTCCACTCCACTCCACTCCATTCCATATACAATCCAATAGGCCTGTAAATTGAATCCAGAATAGATATCAGAATTATCTAAGGAAGAATAGGTAAAAAGTTATTCTGTAGGAAATACTTCTGCAGTAAAGTCACTATAAAAAGATTTCTTGACAGAAAATATCAACGTAATTTTCATCCAGTCAAGTCAATGTATTCCAGTAATAAATGTTAGAGTTCTTTTTTATTGGCTTAGTATAATCATACAGTATGCACACACAAAATGTAGAATCACCGAACCGGTAGTTACACCAGTCGGATCCCACCCCTGGTCAAAGCCCATATATATTAGCAATAATTGGACTGACTTGCTTGCCTATTCCTATTGGAACAACTTTTATTTGATGATGATAGCTGAAAGTCAGCCATATTAAACTGTTTTTTACAGTCCTAAAATATTGCAGCATTGAAGTAACCAATTATAGCATTCTAAGTTACATTTAGTATGTTCCTTTGTACATACTAAATGTAACTTAGAGTGCTATAATTGGTTATCCTTTTGTGTGTAACAACCCTTGCATGTCATATAGGCCATACCATTAAATTATGATCCTACACATCTTCCTCTACACTGATTATTCTTTTTGTATTATTAAAGAAATCCTACTTATAGAGGTGAGGTATGTTTAAGCCATTTGTTAGCTAAATAGATCACATATGTGGCAGACCTTCTTGTAAAATGATAGGATTTCAGCTCATAGATATCTATTATTAATCATGGTGATGCAAAAATATTAAAATGTGTATTGTCTCATACATGATGAGACAAACTCCATAGTTTTGTAATATTGTGACATCACATACAGTATCCAAAGATGGAGCTTTCACCATGGCATCACAACACATACTCTATTTCTAGTTCATCCTTACCCTTTTCCTGCAGAAGCCTGTGAATGAGAAGTTTTGCAGCAAAGAAAAAAATAGACCCAGACAAATGGAAATATTGTAGTTTCAACAAGAAGTTTTAAAAAGTGCTTGGCAGAAGAATCTATAGCATATATTGATATTTTCTTTCTATAATGAGCTTATGTCAAAAAAATGGTGTAAACAACTGCTATGAATTTAGTCCCCTTTCTCCAAATCTGTAAAACTACAAGTCAAGCTGAAGTTTTTATGTTTTACAACAGTATATTTAATGAAAACAGCTATGCTTAAGAATTATCATGATATGGGAGAGAAAACAAAGACTGAATGGTGTACAATCTGTGAAGAGAAACATTAAGCATCTATCAGCAAAATGATACTCAACTTTTTTAATGTATGAAAACTGTCAATATCCATTGTAAGAATGAATAAAGAGGAGACTGTTCTTTCAATTTCATGTGAAGTAAAGAGGAAAAACCAAAATTAGATTGAAAGAGTGTGAATCTCTTCAAATTGCATTTGATTATAATTTAAAGCATAGCAAGAATTATTTTTCCAAGTGGATAAAACACATACTGTAATTTGAGAACCATTGATGCATAAATTTAGGTGACCTTGTTCCTGTTAAGTGGGTACATAACTGAAAATATCTTGGCAAAAATGAAATATATCTAAATAATGTTGCGAGCAAAGAAAAATAAATGTAAACTTTTCCTGATTTAGTTTAAATTTGGCCAAGCTGATAGGATTGGATTATCTGACAGATAATCTTTCAAAATCAATGAGACTTACATAATTGGCTGTACCATTAGAAAGGATGAGGCAGTCACTTCATGATCATTTAAGTCCCATTGATTTCAGTTGTCCAGTCTAAATATGACTTGAGTCTTGATTCAATATACAGCCTTGGGCAGAATGATAGCAGAGACAGATGATTCAGATTCTAACTACTAATTTTCCATTACAAATCCTTCTTGACATTATGGTTGTTTCAAATTATTAAAAAAAATGTTAAGTATTATCAGGGGACAATCGGAAAAATTAAAAATTCTTATAATATGTTGATTATCTTCTCTATGTAGATGTTAGATCACACAATAAGTTAAAGAACAAAATATGGGTTTGAGAGCCCATATGTTCCTTTACCGTGTCTAGTCAAACAACACACAGTCATGTGAATTCTATTTCCCCTGAACTCATGGGATTAACTTCCAAATGGTAGCCATTTCTTCATATTTCTTTTCTTCCTGCTTTTATTCTTGAGAAGCACTGGATGCAATTACTATTCATGTGATCTCACTTCTCTTCCAATTCATAGAATATTTGTGGAATTAAGAGCATCAGTATTTTATTACAAGATCAGCTCAGGAATCATCTTTTCTTTTCAACAATAATGGCTGGGGAGATGTTTCTACATACAGATTGGCAAGATATGAACACAATGGCTTTGCAGTATTGTGTTTCATTCCAAGTCCTTCCCTAAAGGGAATGTTGTAGACTGGATAAAAATTGTTCAAAATCATTAGGTTCAACAGCTTCTTGAGGAGGGGTGCATCACAAACTGGAATGATTTCTTAAGAGAATGAATGTACTACTGCATAAATCCAACCACACATCACCTATTAATATTTATGACTGGTTTCTGTCTGGTCTACCCTGAAAGGCATGATGAAGGACTAGCTGTGATGTTACTATCATATCACAAATGTCAAAATAAAAAGCCAGATAAAGTCTGTGACCTCCAATGTGTTTGGATCCTTACTACTTGGTTGCCATAGTGATCACAATTTTTTTAGATGCAACACACTCTAGGTTGCATGAAGGGGAAGTTAAAATCCCTATGCATCATTGTTGCTCTTTTCCGCACTCTTCCAGAGTATTTTTTATAATATGGTAACCAAAACTGGATGCAATATTCCAAGTGTGGGCTTACTAAGCTATATAAAGCAGTACTAACATGTCATGTGATCTTCCTTCAATCTGTTAAGCTAGGATTGCATTGGCTTTTTTTTTGTTGCTGCCACATGGTTGGCTCATATTTAAGTGATTGTCCACTTGGAGTCCCTCTCAGAGTTATGGTATTGCTATTGAACTAGATTTCACCTAATAAGACTTGTATATTTTATTTTTCTTGCATAAGTGTAAAACCTTTCTTTTCTCTACATTGAATTTCATTTTGTTAGATAGGGTCCATTGTTCAAGCCTGTTGAGGGAATCATCTGGATTTTGAGCTTATCTTCTGTAGTGTCCTGGGAACTCCATATTCAGCCAACCAGCCAACTGCTTTCTGCCCATCATTGGTTCATAGATTCATTTCCTACCCTATTTATGCTCTAGCACCATCAGCATATTTGAGAGAGGGTGAAGGGTGTCCAGACGTATCATATTTTCACCCACATATTCTTTATATCCCTTGCTAGCCACAATCCCAGTGGACTTAGAAACTAGTGTTCTCCTGACTCAATCCAATAGTACTGAACCAGGGCAAGATTCTTCCAAAGTCCAGTTATGGAAACAGTCCTCAAAGCAGTTCAGCAAGCAAATTCTATGACAAGTTAAAGGAAAAGTATCTTTCAGAATGGCATCATCAGGTAACAACCATATGCCGTGTATACGTGGTTAACAATTAGGTCTCTATGGAGATTCCTGCATCCAGGTCATGGTTGTCCCAAGGTCTTTTTTCAAGAGGTAACTGGACTTACTCATTTTTCTTTGAAGATATTGCGCTTCTCATCCAACAAGCTTCTTCAGCTCTGACTGGATGGTGATGAATGGAAGGATTTACATTCTTTTAGAGAGTCATTGAGGCCACTTGGAGGCTTATTTGTGTCCTCAGGGTCATCTAAATAGTACAAATGGATGTTGAGCCTTCTTGGAACTGCTGAAAGGACTGTGTTGTACATTGGAGATAGATGATACCCGTTGAGAGAGGGCTGTCCACATTTTGGACAGAGAGGACCTCTGGTCTAAAAGAGGCCATCTATGTCAAAATTGAACAGCCATTTCTCAACAGAGGGAGAGGGATATGACATCATATGGGACTAACAACAAGGGAAAATTAGGGCAACTTACCATAGAATTACCAATTGTGTCTACTTTCCAAAGAAGCAGTTTGCTACAAACACAAAGGCTTTATGCCACCACAGGTCCTCCCATTTGTCCACGGGGCTCGGAGAGGCAAGATTTATAATACACTCCCCTCTGCCACTTCTACTTATAATTATGGTTTTTCAAAATTAATGTGGATTTAAGGAATACTTAAATATAGCTTTAGAAACCAATAGAGGGCTGCTTTTGAAGTAATGCAGAAAGAAGGGAAGCAAATGAACAAATCATATTAATTGTGGAATTTAAAAAGCAGTCATTTTTAAAGATTATTTTCTGTACACACAAAAGAAAAAAAAAGATGTAGCAAGTTTAAGAAATGCTCCTTTAGTAGAAACCTATAGAAAAAGTTGGTTTTTTGTGTAGATGCCAATGTCACTGCTATTTAAAAAAAAATAAAATGTGTCTCCTATGAAATCTTCATTTGTCAAATTATTTTTGTAATACTCATTTCTAGTAGCAATTAAAGCAAACTCTTCTCATACATTTCTTGACACTGATTTCCCAATGAAGTGCTTCTTCTGACTGATGTCTCATAATTTTCCAGAACATAAAATGTATTGTTTTGCAGACCATCTGTTCCAAAATAAGGAAAGAGGATGTAAATTCTCTTGCTTTAATAAATATTTGCATTTAATGAAGGAATTTGGGTGATAACATACTATTTACTATGTGGCTCCTAACTGTGAAATATTAAAGATGAAGAATAATTCTCAGCAAATATAAAAAGCCAAAAAGAGGAACGAATTTTCTCCAAGATGAATCATTCCATGAACTAGCTTTCCCAAGACTAAAATATCAAAAAGAAAACAACTACACTGCAGGCATATCTGTAAGGTGACATCGGAAGACTATTTTTAAGAGTTAATTTTTCACCATCATTTTTGGCTAACTATACATATTTATAAAAGTTGGTTCGATACAACAAAGTATTTCAGATTGTCAAACATATTTATAAAAGTTGGTTCTATGCAACAAAGTATTTCAGATTGTCAAACATATGTAGGAAGAATCCAAAGTTAGTGCTTGTTTAACAACTGGCCATATAACAACAGTTCAAAGTTTATGACAGATGCCTTCCCCAAAGTTGCATATGACCCATACTCAAAATTATAACTGGTCACTTGATCACATTTTTGTCACTTTGCAACTGGCACACATTTACAACTTGTTGCAGCATTCTACAGTGACATTACCATGATTTATAACATTTTATGCTGTTTTCTGGTTATTTGTTATCAAATGTCATGTTTATTGGAGTAGAAGGTTGACTCTTGTAATATAAAGTTATAGCAATTAACTCATGTTGAATTCATCAATTTGAAATTAATTCTACTACTATTACTCTCACAATATTTTACAGTTTGTTTCAGATTCTGCCTTGGCATATCCTAGAATATGCCTGCTTTTCTCCTTTGCTGTTTGTCTCTTATATTTCTTTGATCTTTCTGCCTACTCATGATCAGGCAAGATGCTCAGGATCGAAAAGTCTCTAGGGCACTATAAGTGGTCCAGAGGGTATTAGCATGGTAGGAATTTTATGATATAAAAGGATGAGAAGTAGATTTTGAAACCCAAGGGATAAACTTTGACCATAGAGATAGACAATGCTGGTTTTCTTTGTTCGTCTGTCTTAAGATGAACTTTCTGAGTATAGTTCAGTTGTGGATTGAAGGAAGATGTTTTTTTAATGTTTTTAGTGCATTCCTTGGGTTCTAATGTTCAAAGGGGAGAAGAATGTTGCTCTTTATCTTACTCTCCTCTCTGTTCAGCACAAATGGTTTGAAAAAGCAGTGTGCATTGATTGATGCTTCTATTCTGCAATATCGATCCGATGTACTGAAAGCAGTCAAATAAAATAAAATAGTATTTGGTTTGGTTCAGATTGAAAAATTCATCTCTGGTAACCTTTTACTGATCAGCTCTTACTGCATTATATTAGCCCCTTTGGTCTAGTCTGACATTAAAATGTCAAAAAGCTATTCTAAAAGTGTATGGTTATGTTAATTAAAATCCATTTAATATTTTGGCCAACCTATCTGTCTAAAAATAGTCTTATTTCTTTGATTTTCAATTATATTTCAACTTAATAATTTCAGAAGTAATATACATAAAAATGTAAAACTTAATTGTTTGTAATATACTTTCCCCCATTACTCATAATCTATTTTCCTGCATTTTATACAAAATTGCTGACCCCAATGCTTGTTTTAGTGACAGATAGTCACACTATAATTGCAGTGAAATCCCTGGGACAATTTAGCTGATTGAACTTGTTAAGTTCTGCGCATGGGCACAAGGAACAGAGACAAGGCAGTGAACAGTGAACTTCAACTCTTTATTAATCATTCTGAACAGAGCAAAAACCTAAGCAGCAGCAGCCTTTTTATAGGCAAGCTGCTGATCTAGTAACCAATGAGAAGCGTGGAGTGTTAACCCATTTAACCAATGAGAGTGGCTCGTTAACAGCCAATCAGATTCTCCTGAACGGACCAATCCGATCTCGCTATTATCGGCCAATCAGAAGTGCAGGATTAGAACCTGCTATTTCTAAAGGTTTGATAAAACTTTATTTAAGCGTTTCATTAGTTCATAATACCCCTTCCCCCCAGGTTCCATTTAAGGGGTGCGGTGACGTAATCCTTGAGGTATGAAGGTTGTTTTGACTGTCTATTGGATTTACGCTGTCCCACCAGTCCCTGTCTATAACCTGGTTTCGGCAGGACGTTTTGGGGCAAGTCGGGTGCCGGTGGTTCCTCATTGGATGACTCAGTGCCACTAATGTTCTCGTTGTTGTCCTCTGGTCTTTGCGGGCTTGCCTCTGTTGAGGTGTTCCTCTGTGGCGAGGACACGCCCCTCCCTGATTCTTCTTCATTCGTTACACCCGATTGCTGACTTCTTTCGTTCCTGCTTTCCGCCATCTCGAATTCGGTTTCTTCGACATCCCCTCCCCCCTCAGTTTGGGAGTTACCGGAGTCGTGGAAACTAGGTTGTAGCCTTGAGCGAAGCTGATCTATATGGCGTTTCCATATTTTTCCGTCGCAGGTTTTCACCCGATATGACCTGGGTCCAGTGGCTTGAATTACAGTTGCCTCGACCCACAACGGTTCGCCAAAAAGGTTTCTGGTGAAAACTAAGTCATCTATCTTGAACTCGTGGCATTTCCCGCTAGATCCACAGGGTTTCTCTGGCTCGAAAGACGGGTGAAGCTGGTCGAGGTGGGAACAGAGTTTGCGTCCCATTAGTAGTTCAGCTGGAGTCTTGTTGGTGACGCTGTGTGGCGTGATGTGTTGGAGAAGGCGTATTCTGTTTATTTTATCTTCAATGTCCCCATAGTCCATTTTGTAGAGGGTTTTTTTAACGAACTGTACTATGCGCTCGGCTCTTCCATTAGCTGCAGGGTGCACTGGCGGAGTTAGTGCATGGTGAATACCCCGGTCCGCTAAGTATTGTTCAAAGGGTAGAGCGGTAAACTGGGGTCCATTGTTGGATACAAGAACGTCTGGCAGTCCATGCGTCGCGAATAGCCTGTTCAACTTCTGGATGACAGACTCGGTTGTGGTATTCTTCATTTCGTGGATCTCAAGCCAGTTGGAATAGGCATCCACTGTTAGTAGGAACGTATGTCCCTAAATAGGTCCCGCAAAGTCAATGTGGATGTGGGACCATGGTCCCCGGGGTGTCTTCCATTCTGTTGGAGTTGCTTTAGGTAGGACATTGCTAACTTCCTGGCACTTTAAACAAGTCTTTACCCAGGCTTCGATCTGTTTGTCGATGCCCGGCCACCACGCGTAGCTTCGTGTGAGCGCTTTCATACGCACGATGCCAGGGTGACCCTCACGCAGTGTTTTTAATACTGTTCGTTGTAACCGCTCTGGGATGACGACTCTATCCCCCCATAGGATGCAGCCTTTTTGCGAAAAAAGTTCTGTTTGCCGATTCTTGAAGGGGGTGAAGTCATCAGGGGTTTGATCAACTGGCCATCCCCGTTCGACCCAGCTAAGAACTTGTGTTAAGATAGGATCGCGTTTTGTTTTGATCACGATATCTCTAGCTGTTAGCGGCGGTGAATGTAGCGTTTCAATCTGGAGTGTCATAAGGGTTGGAGCTGGGTCGTCGATGGTTTCCAGAAGTGGTGCATGGCTCAGCGCATCAGCGTGGGGAATGGCTTTCCCTGGGCGGTGTTGCAGCCTATAATTGTACGCAGCCAAAAACTCTGACCAGCAAGTCATTCTTGGTGATAATATATAGGGGGTTGGCTTGTGTCCCCCTATAATCCCCAGCAAAGGTTTGTGGTTGGTAACAATAGTGAAAACTCGTCCATATACACATTCATGAAACCGTTTCACAGCAGATACAACAGCAAGAGCCTCTTTATCGATTTGACTATAGTTTTGTTCAGCCTTTGATAAGGTCCTTGAAAAATAGGCAATAGGGGCTTCACTACCATTTGGTAACACATGACTCAAAATGGCTCCTACTCCACTAAATGCACCCAGGCTATTATCTTGCTTACTTTTATTATGTTTATTATTTAAAGGTAATTGTTTTGCCTGGTTTTCTTAATTGGTTTTCTGCTTTTACAATAGGAGCTTTATACATCTGCGGTCTCTGAAAAGCTTTTAACACTTTTATTATAGCTTCCTACAGAAATTTTAAATCTAAGTTAATCTTTAATAAATCTGGGTGGGAAACACTGATAAATTTGGATAGAAGAGTCCCAGCAACTATTTTAGAGTATTGATTGCATCTTATTTTCTCTGTCAATTTAGTAAGATGTATTTTATTGACCTCAGAAAGTATAGCCTCCCTCTATGACTTGCTCACAATTCTCACATTAGTTTGTACCTATGACTCTATCTCTCTGTCTATATCTATATCGATCTATCATCTCTCTCACACTCTCAATCTCTACTATCACTATCTTTACCTCTACCTCTTCCCCTATATCTATCTATCTATCTATCTATCTATCTATCTATCTATCTATCTATCTATCGATCTATATCCAATATTGCACCTCTGTAACTGTCTGGTTTGGTTCTGAACTCAACAAGACAGATCCAGACTTCAGAGGATAATTAGGACTGCAGAAAAAACAATTACTACCCACCTGCCTTCAATTGAGGACCTGTATACTGCATGAGTCAAAAAGAGAGCTGTGGAAATATTTGCAACCCCCCTCATATCCTGGACATAAACTGTTTCAATTCCTATCCTCAAAACAACGACGCTATAGAGCACTGCACACCAGAACAACCAGATACAAGAACAGTTTTTTCCCAAATGCCATCATTCTGCTAAACAAATAATTCCCTCAAAACTGTCCAACTATTTACTAAGTCTGCATTACTAGTACTGCTAATCTTGTTCTCTGTTAAGCTAGTGTTCTCAGTGCCACGATTACACTTTTGCTTTAAGACATTGTTGAAAATGGCTGGGAGTTATTGCAGGAGGTACAAGTGAATATCAGATAAGTTCTAGTGTTGTGTCTGTTGGGGCAAGGAGACCAGGAGTCAGTGACTTGATTCAGCTCTTTTATTAGTCCCGAGAACGGCTCGGGTTCCGGGGGGAAAACAGTGGCTTTTTATTTCCAAGCTGCGGCGGCCGCAACCAATGGCACCACTTTGAATCTCCCGTGATTAGTTTCCACCAATCGCGGGAGATCCGCAGTGGGCCAATCAGTGCGGCTCGCTCAACCAATCGGATCACTGTGCGTTTTGACCAATCACAATGCGGCGTTTACAAGAATGTAAATGACTGTACAGAACACCCCTCCCCTCTTGGTTCAGTCCTACGTGACGTAGTCCCGTAAGTAGTCGGGGCTCCGTACTTGCCTACTGGACCTGCACAGGTTAGTTGTTGTTTGGCTCCCGGCCGGTTCAATCGGGTTCTCTGTTGCTCTCGGCCTCGTTGATGGAACCACCTGGAAGGTGTTGCCGGGCCTCTTGTCGCAGCTCCTTCCCGGTCTACCCGGGCTGGTTGAGCTGCGGTTTTCACCGCTTTCGCCTAGTCTTTCTGGGCTGGTTGAGCTGGCCTGGCTGCTTCTTCCTGGTGAGGCTTCGAGCTGGCTGTTAGTCGGTAAGTGTTGCTGGTTTCTTTCTATTGGATTTTGGTTCCCGGGGTATTCCCTCCCCTCTTGGCTTGTATTAAGGGCATTGTCTGTGTTTGATTGCGTGTCGGTTGTGTTTCCTGTGATTCTCGATCTTAATTGATCGATGTGGCGTTTCCACGCTCGTCCGTCGGTTGTTTGCAGTCGGTACGAGCGGGGATCTGTCAGTTGGGTTATGGTTGCTGGTACCCACAGTGGGTCTCCAGTTAGGTTCTTTGCGTAGACGGCGTCGCCTGGTGCAAAGGACCGGTGCTTGCTAGAGGAGTTTGGGGGTTTTTCCGGGTTGTATGTGGGGTGCAGTCTGTCGAGTGGGGACCTTATTTTCCTCCCCATTAGCAGCTCTGCCGGGCTTTTGTTCGTTGTTGTGTTCGGGGTTATATGTTGTATAAAAAGCATTTTATTTATTTTTTCTTGGATTTCCCCGTGTTCGATTTTTTGGATGGTTTTTTTTGTGAATTGAACCATCCGTTCCACCCTTCCATTCACCGCCGGATGTGCCAGAGCTGTCAGTACGTGTCGTATGCCCCGTTCCGCAAGGAATTTTTCAAATTCTAGTGAGGTGAATTGGGGCCCGTTATCCGACACGATGACATCTGGGAGGCCGTGGGTTGCAAACAGCTTGGTAAATTCCTTGGTCACGGCCTCTGTGGTGGTGGTTTTCATGTTGCTTACCTCCAACCAGTTGGAGTAAGCATCTACCGTTATAAGGAATGTATGTCCCTTAGTGGGCCCGGCAAAATCTATGTGGATCCTAGACCATGGTCCCCTGGGGGTTTCCCATTCCAGGATCGGTGCCACGGGAGGGCTCGCCCTGGTTTCTTGGCAGCGTTCACATCTTGCCACCCAAGTCTCGATTTGCTTATCCATCCCTGGCCACCAAGTGTAACTTCTGGCCAGGGCTTTTATTCTAACTATGCCGGGGTGCCCCTCGTGTAACAACTCCAATACCTTCCCTTGTAGCTTTTCCGGAATGACTACCCTATCCCCCCAAAGTACACAACCTTTTTGTAATGAGAGTTCTGTTTGCCGATTCCGGAATGTCCTGAATGCTTCGTCATCATCTTTTTCCGGCCACCCTATTTCTACCCAATGTAACACCCACGCCAGATGTTTGTCTTTATTAGTCTCTCGGGCAATGTCTGACACGGTTATGGGTAGATCGGGAAGAGTCTCTATGCTGAGGGTGGTCATCATGGGTGCTGGGTCGGTGTGTAGATTGGGTAACGGCAAGCGGCTCAGAGCGTCTGTGTGGGTGATCGTCTTACCGGGTTGGTGTGTGAGCTGGTAGCTGTAGGCGGCAAGGAATTCGGACCACCTTGTCATTCTGGGAGATAGGATGTTCGGGGTGGCCCTGTTTCCTGCCAGGATTCCCAGCTGCGGCTTGTGGTCTGTGATAATGGTGAACGTGCGGCTGTAGAGGTACTTGTGGAACCTCTTCACTGCTGCGACGATAGCCAGGGCCTCCTTGTCCAGCTGGCTATAGTTCCTCTCTGGTTTGGTGAGTATCCTTGAAAAGAAAGCGATGGGTGCTTCTTTTCCATCCGGGAGTGTGTGGCTGAGGACGGTGCTGACGCCAAAGGGTGAGGCATCGCATGTGACGGCAAGTGGTAGGGTCTCATTGTATTGGATGAGGACAGCATCCAAGGTGAGCAGGTCCTTGGTTTTCCTGAAGGCGGCTTCCTCACGTTTCCCCCAAGTCCATCTGGCCGCCTTGTCCAAAAGCCTATGCAAAGGCTCCGCCGCGGTCGCCTTTGGGGGCAGGAAAACATTGTAAAAATTAAGCAGTCCCAGAAATGCCTGCAGTTCAGTTTTATTCCTGGGTGTGGGGGCCTCCTCAATGGCTCTGATTTTGTTTGCAGTTGGGTGGATGCCGTGCCGGTCTAGGAGGTATCCTAGGAACTCGACCCATTCTGTGTAAAGCTGGTATTTCTCTTTCTTCACTTTTAGCCCGGTTTCCTTGAATTTCGTTAGTACCTCCCTTAGACAACCCTCTAGTTCTAGCTGGTTGGCTGCCGACACCAGCACGTCGTCGAAGTAGGGCACCACCCCCTTAATTCCTTGCAAAAGTCTCTCCATGAACCTCTGGAAAATTCCTGGTGCCACGCTGACTCCGAACTGGAGTCGGTTACAGTGAAACGCTCCCCGGTGGGTGACTATGGTTTGCGCCTCGGCGGTTTCTGCGTCGACCGGCAGCTGTTGGTAGGCTTGCGCCAGGTCGAGCTTCGCAAAAACCCTGTCTCCCCCCAGTGAGTGTAGAAGGTGCTGAACTACTGGGACGGGGTAGGCGCTTTGTTGTAAGGTGCAATTTAGGGTGGCCTTATAGTCCCTGCAGATTCTTACCGACCCATCGGGCTTGACTGGGGTTACTATTGGGGTCTCCCACCGGGCGTGGTCTATTGGTTGTAGGACTCCTTATTTGACGAGCTTGTCAATTTGCTCATCTATTTTTGGCCGGAGTGCAAAAGGTACCCGTCTTGGTTTTAGGCATATCGGGGGGATGCTGGGATCTAGGCTGAAGGAAATAGGGAGCCCTCGGTACTTGCCTAGGGTGCCGTCGAACACTTCCTAGAAGTCCCGTGCCAGTTGCTGTTCCCAATCGGCCTCTGTGATGTGGTTTATGCCCGTAACCTCGATGCCGAGCGGTGTGAACCATTATAGTCCCAAGAGGCTGGGTCGGTCTCGGTCCACGATTGTCAGGGGAAGCTTTGCTGTGTGGCCCTTGAATGTTACCTTGAATTGTCTGGTTCCAACTACTGGGATGCGGTTTCCCTGGTAGTCCTTGATTATTAATTTCTGGTTTTCCAGTCCCTTCTTGTGGATGGTAGGCACCAAGCATTTGATTTCTTGCCAGGCGACCATGGAGAGGTAGGACCCGGAGTCCATCTCCATTTTGCATGGCTCGCCTTCGATGCCTACCTCCACGTAGACTTTTCGGGCGTCGGTGGTTGATGTGTGGCCGATGATGACCGTCTGGTGGGTTTCCTCTCTCTGCCGGGTTTCACCACCTCGTCGGTTCCGTCCGCCCTGGTCCCATCAGCTTTTGGCTTGGCGATCTCTGGCCCTAGGGGGTGTGCCGTCACGTCTCCGGTCGCTGTGTTCCCACCGTCTGTGGCTGTAGGCCTTCCTCAATTGGCAGACTCGGGCGATGTGACCCTTTTTGTCACAGTGCCGGCAGACTGCATCGAAGAAACGGCACTCTGATCGAGGGTGGTCGCCCCTGCACTCAGCACATGCGGTCCCTGACTTACGACTCCACCGATCGCACCGGTCCTGTCTGTGGTATTGGAGGCAGAATGGAATTCACCATGATTGGTGGTGGTCTTGCGGTGACTTGCTTCCGGATGGGTCTCGGTCGCCCGTCCTGGGTCAGTGGTCGCGGTGCACTCTCCAGTGTCTGGTCTCCGCATGCGGTTTGCCGATTTCTGGGTTGCCTCGGCTGCGGTGGCTTCAGCGATGGTGTCGGCGAGGGTGATGTCGCCTTTGGCCATCATTCGGCTTTGTAGGACTGGGTCTCTGAATCTGAGCATGACGCGGTCCCGTAAAGCCTCATCCATGTCCGAGAACCCACACATGCCCCCTAGGCTTCGTAGCTCAGCCACAAAATCGCTGATGCTCTCCCCCGATCTCTGGTCCCGCTGGTAGAAATCGTGCCGCCTGATGAGGGTGGGCACGGCGGGGGCATAGTGGTTCCGGAGCAATGGTTCGAGGTCGGCCCAGTCCATCTCCTTGATGTCTGTGGGTTTCGCTGGAGCTTTTGCCATCTTGAACACTGCGGGCCCGCAGTGTGTCAGGAAGACGGCTCTTTTCTTCGGCCCGGCGGCGTCTTTCATGTTGCTACACTCGAGGAACATGAGGAATCTGTTGGTGTATGATTCCTAGTCCTTGGTAGCGGGATTAAAGGGCACGGGCGGTGCGATGCTGGCCATCTCGTCGGTCTCACTTCCTCCGGACACGTGTTTGGTGGGGGATTAGCCTCGGGATCCCATCCTCATCGCCAGTGTTGTGTCCGTCGCGTCAAGGAGACCAGGAGTCAGTGACTTGATTCACCTCTTTTATTAGTCCTGAGAATGGCTCGGGTTCCGGGAGGAAAACAGCGGCTTTTTATTTCCAAGCCGCAGCGGCCGCAACCAATGGCACCACTTTGAATCTCCCGCGATTAGTTTGCACCAATCGTGGAAGATCCATAGCAGACCAATCAGTGCGGCTCGCTCGACCAATTGGATCACTGTGCGTTTTAACCAATCACAACGCGGCATTTACAAGAATGTAAATGACTGTACAGAATACCTACTATAGCAGATTGACCCCCAAATAGGTTATGTGATATCACAAGAAAGAAGAAATAGTTTTTGTGATGTCTTCCTCATTAAACGATGCAAGATATAAAATTGCTTTACTTCTGCTTAACTCTTATCAGATAGATCAATATTCTTTATCTCTTGTAACTGAAAAATAAATGTCTACAAGCCTTAACTGATCTTCTCATCCATGATACACTAAAATTAGCATTGTTGATTTCCTATGTCCATCAGTTTCTGTAACTAAAGTGTGGGATTATCTATAATCCATGTTACAGAAATATGGTTAGGGCTTTAGGAGGATTGATGAAGTGGTGATGGAAAATAGTATGTAACACTGTTATGTAAAGTAATTTTTATTTCTCTATTCTGGAGAAGTAAACTAAACCTGCTCTTATTCTGATCAAATAAATGCTAATCTACTTCCTTATATTGTCCTCATAAGACTTCCTGCTCATCATTTCTATAGATTTTAGAACCACTGTTCTTTGATGTTTTAGAATGCATATGGAAATCTATACAGCAGGATATCCTTTTCAAGATTCCCTGCCTAATGAATGGAAGTTAAAGGCTCTTGGAAGCATCACTAGATGTGCATTGTACTGTTGCAGCCCAGTTTTGCCAAAATGTAAGATGGGATACAAATGGAAGGGAATGTCAAATTTTGATCAGAAATTAGATGTACAAGATGTTAAAATCTAGCAAATAGGTAGTTGCTGAAACTCACATATATATACAGCATATCAAATATATTCCATTTTTAGATTTTAGGATGGAGACTTTGCAGCTTTATTCTAAATTTTTCACATTTTGTGGTGGGCAAGTACCGGGGGAAAAAACAGCTGGCAGAAGTCCAGCTTTAATTCTCAAGATGAATCAATAGATAAGTTCCAATAAAATCCTATCCCAAACTATAGTTTAGAAATAGAATTTACATAACTTTCATACTTTAAAAATTCATCACTGTGTCAGTGATAGGGGTATGTGGATATATTAAAGTGATCCTTGGAATCTGAGCCTTGGAATTCAATGCAAAAATGACTTGGTCATCAAACTACACTTAATCTTCCTGAACAGGTGGCCTTGTGAGAGTCAGAAGAGAGATATCTAATTGGACTCTGAAAAATTGTTTTTAAAACCCCATAGTATTCAAGGTATTATCTCCAGAATGAGTACAGAATACATATCCTTATATGGCCCAGTAGGACAAATTGCTACATAATATATGTAGTCAAAAGTTGAGAAAGGCCAAGAGCCAGTTTGGTGTAGTGGTTAAGGTATTAGGATATAAACCTTGAAGAGTGTGAGTTCTAGCCCTGCTTTATCTGAAGCCAGATGAGTGATTTAGGCAAGTCACACTTTCTCTACCCTAGGAAGAAAGAAATGAGAAACCATTCCCAAAAAAACTTGTCAAGAAAACTGCAGGGACTAATCTAGGCAATCACCAAGAATCATAACACTATTTCAAAAGCATCATCATCATCATATGAGATACCTCAATTTGGAATGAAATCTGAATCCTGAGATGGAATGGTTTAATGAGAAAAGTTTTAGAATAGCATGCCATAGTTCAAAAGAAAATTCATTCAGTATTAGGTACAATAAAACCAGATTGCTTATTGAAAACACTAATAATGAAGCTAATGCTTAGATATTTTGAAGATGTTTAGATACTATACAAAGGTGAGACTAATTTTGAAAACTCCTGTTGCCTTGGAAAATTGAAGGCAATTAAAAATATGTCAAAATATGACATGGTAGCTAGGCATTCTCATTGGTTGCATAAACATAAGCTTACAAGAATTCAGAGAAGCAGATGCTAATAGTTCTAGAATAATATACATTTGGTCATGAAGAATAAGAAGAAAGAAAATAGCTGGGGTTTTTTTGCTTTTTATTCTTCACATTCAAATAGAATTGGACAACAAAATGCTTATTGCTCTGCTAATCACCGAGAAAGCCAAATATATCTCTTTTTGCAATTTCATATATATATATATATATATATGTGGATCTTTGGTTATTCGGGTTTTCTCCCGCGTAAGGTTGGAAGTATCTAGGCAACG
>BHEV01017308.1:0-38940 GCA_004319985.1 Emydocephalus ijimae | reverse complement strand
GGGGGGAGGAGAAGCCTCAATGGTGGGAAGCAAGATTTAAAGAAAAAAAGCTTATTTGGAGACAATGGGTGAATCTAATTAGGGAAAANATTAAGTGTTATATGAAGTACTTTTAAGTTAGGACAATGAGTTAAAGGCGTCGCTCCAATTAGTGTATAGGAGAAGTATAGTAAAAGAAAAAAGATGAATGGATAGCTGGAAATAGAACAGACAAAGAATGTTATTGAAAATGGTAGTAAGATATGGAAGGATATATAAAGTGAATATGATGTGTAAATTTTGTCTGTGTGAAGAGTTTCAACTCGGGATCAAGCAGCCTTCAGAAAAGATGTTTTAGGTTTTGTTATGTTTTCTATGTTCTGTGTTTTGTATGTTGATAAAAGGCAATAAAATTTTAATTAGCAAGAAATAATTTGGATAATTAGAATGAAAAGGAAAAGTTGGGATAAGATATGAAGTTAAATAGATAATGTAAATATTGATATTATAATTTGGAATCATTTTGTATCTTCTATTGGTTTTCTTCTTTAATTATTACTATTTTTTTTTTTTAGAAAAGAATTTGTAAGCTGTTATGACTTGATTGTTTGTGCACTGTTTTTGTAAAATTAATAAAATTTGTTTAAAAAAAAAAAGAGAGACTGGACTGTCATTGTTAGAAATGGTGTAGGGTCTTTTGCTTGGGAAGGGGGTTGGACTAGATGTCCCTTCCAACTCTGTTAATCTAAGTCCCTTTGTTCATTGCCATCATAATTTTAATTGGTTGCTGAATGATTGGTAAGTGAGGACTACCTATAGTAGCGAGGGACAGTTTGCCACAAAGTGATTGCTGAAAGTGACCAATAGCTGTTTAAATTACCGAAGAACTTGAACCCAAAGCAGACGCCTCCCTTCCTGTTGCCTATATTTAGCTTTCCCCAACTCAACACTTAACACTCACTTTGCTGCTTTAGCAGACCGCCCTTTTCATCAAAAGATAAGTTGAAGTAATTTTTTCCCAAACATTTCTGTATTATTTTATCATGTTCATTTTTTGATATTAATGGGATTGTCCAAATTCAAGTGTTTTCCTTCTGTGCTGTTCTTTTGCGGGAGGTGAGAAGAGTGCCTTTAAATAAATGTTGATTCCTAGTGACTACCTGGGGCTGCCCTGCAGTTTTCTCAGGAAGTTTTTTCGGATGTGGTTTGCCAATGCCTCCTTCCTGGGGCTGAGAGTGACTGACCCAAAGTCATCCAGTGGCTTTCTGCCTAAGGTAGGACTAGAACTTGCAGACTCCTGCTCTCTAAGCCTCGACCAAACCAAACCAAAGCCTATATCAAGTTGGTCCTCTCCTTCCATGCATTACACAATCCCAAACATACATACGCCATGCTCCTTTTCTTTGTGGAAAATCGGAAGAGTACACATAATCCTTCTGGATTGTAAATGATCTTCTCTGACATGCTTGTTTTTAGGTATCCACTCACTCCCATTACCTTTCTCTTCTGTATTCCATCTCCCTCATTTCTCCCTCCATGTCCTATGCCTTTTCAAAGTCATGCTGCCACCTCCTCCCCTGAGATTGTCCCTATGTCTCTTTCTCTGGGACATAGCTGTCCCTCCAATTGCCCCCTATTTCTCAGCTATTAGGTAAGAGCTTAGAAAAGCATTTAGCCTGCAATCAACAGCAGGGACCCGTTTTAATGGGAAAGTATTGGTGCCAGGAATGGCGCATAAAGCAAAATACAAGTATTTCAGCTGCTTCTCCTACTCTTTCTCTAAAAGTGCCTCTAGTACCATAGAAGCTCAAGGAAAGTGCAACTATATGCAGTGATGTCCTGTGTTCCAATGTTATAGGTATCTTATTCCAATCTGAAACATAGACAGATCACAACAAACATTTCGAGAGAACACTTGGCCCTTACCTTCAAAGTACATCTTCATCAAACAGTTAATGTTATATGTGAGATTTTCCAAAATTACACTGGATTTAGAATATAGCAATAGCAATAGCACTTAAGACTTCTATATCGCTTTGTAGTGTTTTACAGCCTTCTCTAAGTGGTTTACAGAGTCAGCTTATTGCCCCCAACAATCTGGGCCCTCATTTTATATGGCATGGAAGCTGTAATCCGAGGATAAAATGTTTCTCTACATGGAATAATATTTCTCAAAATATTCCTGTGGCACAATTCACTTTCAGTTTTATTATTCTGATGGGAATAATTCTTAACAAAGATGCAAAATTTAAGGTCCAAGTTTCAACACAATCCTGACATCTGGCCTTCAGGTCCCCTTGAAATGCTGTCCCCACATTATACCTTTTAGTGTGATAGAAATTAATGTTAAATATGTGTGGGATTAATTATTGTAAATCATAATTAAGTTAAAATAAGTGAAATCAATTCTTTTCTTTAATAACATTTACTTTTGGGGCTGTAGTCTCTAGTCAAATGGGAGTCCTGGCCAAGAAAACAATTGCATTTATAGGCAATCAGAACTTGCTAACAAGAAATAAATTAAAAAAAATAAAACTAAATTGTCAGCCGCAGCAGGTGGCAGCACTTCTCTGAATTTGGCTGATCTCAAAATAGCTAAGAAGGGTCAGACCCAGTTATTACTTGTATACTTAGAACATCGGGAAATGCGAGGATTATAGGATACGGTGGGAAGGTGAAGAAATGTCTCAGAGGAAGGCAAATGTAAACCACTATTGCTGAAATAAAATATATAAAAGCATTTGTGTAGTCATGAAGGGGTACGATATTTGATGGTATCTTTAACTGAAAAACCCGGTGAGGAGGTAAGAGTCAGCAAAATCAAATGCTGGTAATCCTCGACTTACAACCACAATCGAGCCCAAAATTTCTGCTGCTAAGTGAAGCATTTGTTAAGTGAGTTTTACCCCATTTTATGGCCTTTCTTGCCACAGATAAGGGAATAGCTGCAGTTATTAAGTTAGTAATACAGTTGTTAAATGAATCTGATTTTCCTATTGACTTTGCTTGTCAGAAAATTACAAAACGTGATGACATGACCCTGGGATACTGCAACTGACAAATATGAGTCAGTTGCCAAGTGCCTGAATTTTGATCATGTGAACATGGAGATGCTGCAATGGTTGTAAATGTGAAAAATGATCATAAGTTACTTTTTTCAGTGCTGTTGTAACTTTGAACAGTCACTAAATGAACTGTTGTAGGTCTAGGACAACCTGTATTAAGATAAAAGCTAACTTAAAGGGTACAAATTCATTAATGTGTTCATTGCAGGAGGAAGAAGAATGGCACCAGCATTAATATAATTAGGGAAGGGTTTTTTTTAAATAATGCTTTTTTAAAAATGGTGGTATTACAGTACATTTAAACAATTTAAGAGGGTATGGATAAGTAAGAGAAGAAATAAGATAGATAAATAGATAAATAATAAGATATTAATTGCAGAGGCAACAATTATTTTCTATATTATCCCTCTGCATTACAAAGCAGTAATCCTTTCTTTGAGTTTTTCAAAAAACACTACTTTAAAATGTTGATGAAAACAGTTACAGGTAAAATGCAGCATTCTGATAATTCCATTCAACCTGTTTTTTCTTTTCATCCTAACAACAGAATGCCATCTAATCACAGCTCTAACCAACGACAGGATTATCTAAGAATGTACTCAATTCATAACCTGAGCAAAGAAACAACTCTTCATCAGAAGAGCAGGCTACAACTGAATGCTGAATGATCTTCTGGCATTTGGCGGTACAATACAGAGAAGCAAACTAGCTGGCATTAACTACAAAATAAATAACCAAGAGCAGCTATTGCGCTGTAAGATATTTACGGATATTGTACGGATATTTACAAAATTTCTACAAATGTTCTTTCCACCATTAAATATTTTTGAAGTTAATGTGTAAACATAAATTTATCATCCTGGTGTTTAGCATTATAACAGTCATTTGAAACATAGACTCCTAACCAAATCAGTGCTGAAAAATAGGAAATGTAAATATTACAGAACTAGGTTCTGTCATTTCAACATGAGTTAGTAAAGGAAGAATCACAAAATAGTTGTGGTCCTATTTAAAAGTACAAAAGTGCACTTTTCCTTGGAGAAAATAATGACTAGAGAAATTATGTGAAAAAGAATGAAAGGATGGTGCCATGTCATAAACAGAGATTAAGAGTTAATTCTAATCTAATCAGGCTGAACTCTAGACAGCCAAACCAGCATATTCAAAAATGCTGAATATGTAAGATTTCAATCATTCTAAGCCACTATGAAAAGACTGAATTGAAGAATTCCATGTTAATAGATTTTCAAATTTATCATTCAAAAAAGAAGCCTTTATTAATTGGGCATTGGTGCAGACCAAGTAGAAAAGGAAAAGAAGTAAGATGCAGGAACTAGGATAATATAGCAAATATATACAAACATGTAATTGACACACATTTACAATAGATTTGTAAAAAAAATGGTTATCAAAGCAAGAGGACAGAGTATTTCAACATGGGGGAGTTGGTCTCTGGAAATTTGATTCTGGCATTTGAATAGTCAAGTTAATTTTAATTCTACACTTTACAAATTCTGAGTTATACAAAGAGTATAAGCTCAGAAACTTCTGAATGTAAAATGTCACAGATAAAATTCATGGTATATTAATATTGGAGTTTGTCACAAATAATTGTAATCCCAACACAGGTGGCTGGGCCAGATCTTTATTTCAGAGCAGATTAGACAGGATCTGAAGACACTGACGTTTGTTCTTTGTCATAAGTCAAATCATTTTCTTATCAGACACTGGATCATAGACACCCTGGACCTTTGTGTGGACCCTTTAAAATGATCAGCCATGTAGTTCCAGAGTTTCTAGAGCAGCATTCTCCAACCTTTCTGGCTTTGCAGATCGGTGGGGGCAGGGAGGGGATGGTTACATGTGCCCACCGCTCACACAAATAGAGCTGGGTGCGCGCTTACCTGCTGCTTTCCTAAGTGGAGCTGCACATGTGTGGGCTCAACCTGCTGCTTCTTTGACCTGATTCCGAATGGGCCAAGGCCCAATAGTAGGCCACAGCCCAGGAAGTGGGGGGCCCTGTTCTAGTGAATGCTTGAGAGTTTTGTTGAGAATTTGGTGTACAATACATCTCATGTCAAGGTCATTTCTATAATTCAGAGATGGCTAGAGAGGTGGAAAAGATCGCTCTTGTAAAATCTGCTCTTGCCAAGAGAGTATTCCTGCAAGTGGCTCCTTGGTTTATTAAGGACTTAGACAATGAAGGAACTAAAAGTATCTTCCTAGAGATAAGATGGTGGAAAACCAAAAATAGATCTGAACAAGTACTGATAGAACTTGAAGCTTACACAGTTACCCTCCTGGAACTCCCATACTTACCAATGTGGGAAGCACAGCCTCACCCACTTTTTATAGCTAATTTTCCCCACTCTCTCTCCTTCCTGAATACATCACATATGGCCCATAATTACCAAAAAGGAGTCTCCCCATGATTTCAACTAATCATATTTCCTTATTTCTTTTTCTGTCTTTGAACAGTGATTTATTTGTTCTTTCCAGTTCTGGAAGGCAGGATAACTTGACTGAAGAGCCTTCTGTTGCCTTAGATTAGTTTAGGTATTGTGTGCATTAATTACTCAATGACAACAACCTACCATAAGCAGCTATCATACCACAAAAATTAGCAATGTCAAGACTTAAAACATTTAATGCTAACTTTGCATACAGCTGTTACAAGTTAATTATCTTTTGGTAGGTGCATTTAATCATTACTTGGCAGAGGGATGTGTGTGTGTGTGCATGTGCTTTTGATATGGCAGGAAAAAATGTTAAAATAAACCAGAGATTATGATATAAAAGAACCAAGTAATACCCTGCAGTTAGAGGCTTTAGCTCTTTAATCATGCAGTACAATTTTTAAGGTTGTATTTTGGCAGGTGGAAAAGAATTCTTGTGACAGCTTGTTTCTTCAGTAGCCACATTCCATAGAATATAATCTTCAACATAATCAGAAGTATTTTGACTGTGGTACAGATTTCAACATACTCCGCTTTCATAAAATACAAACATTTTAAAGAAGTTTCCTCTTCCCAGTTATCTGTTACTTATTTTAAGTAACAAAAGATGTTTGCATATATTTGCAAAACACCAATTATAAATTTGATGAGACAAGTATATTTTAATCTACATACATGCACTTCCCATGCTAAATTTATCTCAAATTCCCCTGCAAAGCAACAACTGTGTAAAAATACATATTTTCTGCAAACATTTATTCTGACTCTGATAACAAATTGCTTGGAAAAAATGCAAACAAGTTGATAATTGAGGAAGTATAGAGTAATAGGAGCTAGTTGATAATACTCAGTTGTTTCCAATATTTAAGAAAGAGACATAGGAAGAGAGTGTGAAACGTTTTTAAAGACTATTCCAGAAAGCCAGTTATTGGCAAATAAAAAACAGCATATGTCATAAAATATAAAATTAAAGAGATAGCAGCATTTGTATTAAATTTGTTTTTTATGATAAAAAATCAAGAAAAGCTCACATTTATACACTGTATCCATATTACATTTTTAAAAGTCTCAGAAAATAGCTGAAACAATAAGGAAAGACAACAGGCAAAATAATACACTATCAACATCAACTAAAGTATCTACGGGCTTGAACAATTTAATCCATTAAACTCTGCATATCCTACTGAGATTTAATAAAGTGACTAAGTAAAATCACTTAGGGCCAGGAGACAATGCCGTCGGCCAGTGGACACCCACTCCTGGCCATGGATCGATACTGGTCCATGGCCTGTCAGGAACTAGGTTGCAGTGGGCAAGCAAGCGAAACCATCCCCTCCAGTCCGTGGAAATATTGTCTTCTATGAAACTGATCCCTGATGCCAAACGCTTGATGATAACACCAGACTGCCAGCACACCTGTTCTTTAATTCTTTCTAAAGAAGTTAAAAACTAATTCTAATTATTAACATTGTGAGCATACTTCTAGCTAAGTAAAATAAATATGTAAGATTACAGCATTTCAAAGTATAAATTAATTATATACTTAATCACAGAAATTTCCATATTTCAAAAATATCTACCATATTAGAGCTGTCAAAGACCATGTTGAACAGGTACTCTGAGAATTATAGGCCCAACAGACCAAGGTGGAAAATGTTGCATTAGGGGTTTTATAATACTACTTTCATTTTATTATATATAGTCTTATTCATCTTTATATCGTGCTAATTGTTTTTCTTTACAACTCTGAACAAATAATCCTTTTGGTCACACATTCAGCCAGATATTTAGACTGGATTTGGCATTTTTTCTACCAACTGAATCTTTCCCAAGGTCCTGGGATAGGGGTGTGTGTGTGTGTGTGTGTGTGAACGACCTCCTTTGCATCAGAGTGGAATCAGGGCAACTGAATGGAGCTGAGCATTTACTGGCCAGATGCCCTTCCCAATGCCTATGTGGAGCTCACAGCAGATATTTTCTCTTTGCGCTCAGAGAGAAAATATCTGCCACTACCTAGGATTGAACTCACAGTCTCCTCATTGTTAGGGGAGAGCCACTGTTTCTGTTTTCTCAATTCTAGTTTTATACTTATCTGTTCTTAAGGCTTGATCTCACACATCCAGAATTAGCTTCTCTGTCTCTTTCTTCAACTTTCCTGCTCTTAGCCGTTGCCAGGTCTTGTTATCTGCTTTGTCTGCTGGGTTTTTTTTTTTATATACTGGTCATATAATAAAATTTTGTTGCCATGACACTTTCCTATTCTATAAAAGCGGTGGTGGTGCAGTAGTTAGAATGCAGTACTGCAGGCTAACTCTGCTCATATTGCCAGGAGTTCGTTTTCTTTGATCCTGCCTGGCTCAAGGTTGACTCAGCCTTCCATCCTTCCAAGGTAAGTAAAATGAGGACCCAGATTGTTGGGGATAATATACTGACTCTGTTAACTACTTGGGCTGTAAAACACTATGAAGCGGTATATAAGTCTAAGTGCTATTGCTATTCTCTGCTTGGTTGTTTTCTTGTAGGCCAATTTGGTCTTCCCACTATTCAGTAACTCCTTCTGGTATACTAGCTTCAGTATGTCCTTCAGACATTCTTCTTCTGTCCTTTTTTCTTCTTCAACTGACTGATGTAGTTGTAACACTCCATATCCACCTATGTGTCTTGGTAAATAGTGACTGTCAACATCTCTGCCTGCATGAAAGGCATGATTCATTGTCATTATTTTTCTGGTTTTATTATTCAGATCTTTTAGTTCTGCTTGAGTCCAGTCCATTTCCAGCTGTTATCAAATGACTGGAATTGAATGACATTTCCACCACTGAGTTTGGACTTTAAGATCTTCACTCTTGTGTTGTATTAACTACTAATGTTCTTGACTTTGTTGTCAGCCTGAGGGAGACTCAGATATTTGTAATTATCTTCTTCATTCAGATTTGATATTATTTCCACAGAACATTTTGATTTCTTAAATTTTTAGTATTATACCTCTGTTGATAGCAAGGGTGGCATATTTGTCCAGTCCAAAGTATATTGCAATAACTTACTTTACATTTGGACAGTGTTGAGCAGTGACGCCATTTTAAACGGAATTTATTTTATATGTTCTTATTTATCTTTATATCGTATTATATTCATTTTTTCTGGTATGTATGTATGTATGCATGCATGTATGTATGTATGTAAAATGTATTATTGGATATTCTTTATCTATTTTTATGTAATTATTTAATTATTTTGTCAAACAGGTACAAGATAACAAGTATAGGCATGAACATAAACATGAACAAAGGAAGTAAATACAGATAAATGGGGACAGTAAGGCAAGGATGGTAGGCACGCTGGTGTGCTTATGCATGCCCCCTTTAAGGATTTCTTAAGAATGGGGTGAGGTCCACGGTATACAGCTTGAGATTGAAGCTGTGAGAGTTTGAGGCTGTAACAACAGACTATTTTTTAGTCCCCCCAGTTGTGGTATTTCTTGCAGATATAAACAATTTCCTTTTAGTATGAGTGTATTTATCCATATGCAACCACAAATGTAAAGTAGCTAAGTTTCACTAATCCACAACTAGCTTTTAGTCTCCCAATAAAAAGGTTAGAGGCTTACCTTTCATATACAGTTCTATCTGTCTAATAAGTTCGTAAGACTTTGATCGGTCCAGTAATGTCCTGATAGCAGGAAGAGGATCCAGAATTATAGTTTCAGGATGAGCATCAATATATTCCTAGGGAAATGAAGACATGGCATGTGATATTCTTCAGAGAAGAATTACTGTTGGGAACTTAATACATGATAGGAAGACACCTCCAGTTCAGCATATCTTTGATTAACAATAACTGAATTTAAAGTAATATCATAGCAATCATTTAAGTAACAGATGTGTTTCTAAGCCATATCCCACAATTAAAGTGATACAGAATATGATGAGCATGTGTATCTATAAACATGTTGGATGATAATTTCTGAAATTCCCATTAAAGATGGTATGCAATTGCAGTTCCAAAGAATTGGAAGACTTTGCGCTGGGATAGCTGATTTGTAATTTCTCTCATTCCTCCTGGGTTTATATACAAAATTTCCTTAAAAATAAATATGCTAAAAAGCCTTATTTGAACCTTTGGAGATATTTTCATTGCAATGAACACTAGCATAATAATAGCAGAAATATCCAGGTTATCCTGGGTTATTAAAACAATCTAGGTGTAGCAAAATTTAAAAAAAAAATTTTTTTCTATAACTACTAATCATGAGGGATAGACATAACACTTCCCAAGCTACACAGTCAAATATTGAATATCAGTTACTGAAGCCAAAGTGATGGATTCAAATTGTGATTGTGAGTTCCCCAGAAGTACATGACTACACACTGAGAACAGAATACTGGACAATCTAAACCTTCTTAAATTGCCATTTCATACAACAAATATGAAATCTTGATAGCAATGGCACCATTAAATTAATGTCTCATGAAGTTAGACTCATGCATGAATAAAAAATGTAGAGTAGTAATTCTGCTAATATTATGCCTAAAGATTTAAATTGTATGCAAAATATAGTCACTTATGCAATATCTCAAATTCATTAGTTACCAATATGTCACATCTTCAATCTGATTAATCTGGGTCTATATTCTCAAAACCAAATTTAAAAATCTTTTTAAAACTCTTCAATAATTAAAAAAAAAAAAAGCTCACTAACAATCTCCTGGCTCCAAAATGCAAATCAATTCTGAACCTTCAACTGTTTTATTTCTGTCTTTAATCTGTTTAGTGCTATTTATGCCAGAATAGCAAGGATACAGGTTCTATTTATATGCAACTCCATGTTAAACTTTTAAAAGGGAAATAGGGTCTAGTCTAAATACTGTGCATGTACTCCTTCTATTACATTTTAATACCATATAATCTAAACAAAAAGAAATAAAGTTATTTGAGAAAATGAATCTTTGCTTGGATTTCAGGACAGATATTTATTAAGATATTTTAAACGCTCACAGAAAATCAACAAGTAATTATTTCATTTGTGAATCATCAGAACTGCATGTCAAAGAACAGTGACAGTAAACTTAGTGAAGAAGTTGGTTTCCATAATTTTACTTTTAAAACATGTGCTGCAAAAGGGAATGAACAATTTATATGTCTACTTTTAAAAATGTAAAAGTAGAAATATATGTCAAACTGTCTATCTTCAAGTCTTTTTTGGGGGGATGGGACCTTACTAAAACCTGAAAGACTATTATTTTTAAGAAAAATATTCTGATGTCATCTAAGCTGTAAATGTATATGAAAGTAGGAATCCAGACTCATGATTCTTTATTGTTTAATAATATTTAACATGCCTAACTTTATATATTAAATATGTAAAGTTGGGTATGTTAGCAAAAGTATAAAAATAAGCTGGATGCAGCAGGAATAGGGTAATTAGGAAATGTGTCTTTTAAAGCAAGAAAAGATATGGACAGGAATGAAAAGACCCTGGATGAAGTTGGATTCGATAAAAAAATGAATGACCAATATGAAAGAAATACAATGAGGTGGCTTGGTCATAGAGGACATATGAGGACTGAATCACAAAATAAATATATAAAGGAATTAATGGGTGGAGTGAAAGAGGAAGACCAAAAGTATGACACTCAGAAAAGAGGTAAGTAAGAATTGTAAAGAACAAAAGGTATTGTATGAAGCCGAGTATGGATGTAAAAAAGCATGAATGATTAATAAAGATAGTAAGCCATTAAGAAATATCGTGAATGATTATTGTACAAGCTACATTTAGCTATGTTTCTTTTTCTGTTTATCTCATGGTTTTATTATGTCACCTTATTTTTTTTCCTCCATTTCTGCACTCTCCATAACTTACTTGGAAAGTAAACAGCATGACAGCATGATATTTGTATGGACATATACTGGTATGTAGGCATACAAGCAACATTTTTACTGACTTAACGCAGTAATCCCTTTTTGTGATGAAATGATAATGAATGCATGTAAGCAGGACTATAAAGAACAGTTGAAAGAGAAGCTTTGAAAAATGTGTTAGTGGAACATTTGTTCCTGAAATGTTAAAGCATCTGTGACCTTTGCAAGGCTGGTGGAGCCACTTTGTGGCCTCCAGCTGACAGACTGTACAAATATATGTGTTTGTACAGTTTCTTTGATGACAGCCCTAACGGAAGCATTGTCTCTGCCTGCACAGACAAGGAAAGACAACCTTTACTATTTCAAAAAGAGGCACTTTGCTTGCATTAAAACATGCCACAAAACAGGGACCTGCATGCACATACAGTAGATGAACCATATATAATTAAACGGTGGGATAAGCAGCCTCAAGTCTACGTGGAGCTCCCCAATAGACATAAATTCATACCACCAAATTAGGCTTGATGATTTTCAAAAACAACCTCAGACGGAACTAAGACAATAGGAAAGACAATACAAGAGTTTTTATAGAGGAAACATTCCCATCCTCACTCTGACTCTTCCCTCTAAACTCAGAAATTATATTTTAAAAAAAGAGTGGCTGGAAATCACTATCACCAGAAGACTTGTGGCCCACTAATAGGTTAAGAAACTCAGGTGTGGCTTCTATCCATAAAACATTACTCATTATTGGTTTAATGAATATGTAACATTTCTGATTAGTCATTATTAGCCCAATCCCTCTTTCCCAAATTTGGAATTATGGGAATTGGAAATACTTGGAAGACTCAAATTGAGTGAAGGCTAATCGTTTTCTAACTTCCTAGTTCTTTCATGGAAGCATAAACTGGGACATAGCATTGATCACATAAAATTGGATGTTTCTTAATTCTGAAAAGAGTTGCTTAGTAATTCTTTCCCTTAAAAGAGTAGGATGAAACAGTTCAGAACTAAACAGGATCAATTCCTAGATGCAGAAATATATTTGTTTACATTTGAAAGAGATAATGTGAAGAAATTAAGGAGAAACATGTAATACTTCAGAAACAGTTGAAAAGTTACCTGCCTGCCATTTGGAGTTATCCTAGAGTCTGAGAGGACAGAAAGTCAATTCCAAAGAATAAGGCTATACAAATCCTGTTTTAACTACAAAGCAAAAATAATTACAATGCCATTGTTCTATTAGGGACAAGCTTGCTTTTAATTTTCTACATATCCGGGAGAAAGAGAAGGAAATACAGCTAGACACTGTATTTTTCCAGGCTTTGGCAATAAATGAACAGTTGTGTGACCATGTCAACGGAAATATGCAACTTTTAAAATGCAAGTGAGGAAAATGCCCCCTTGAGCAATAGCAAAATAAAATGGCTATATTAAGGCATTGCATATTTTTAGCTTGACCCTGGATTTCTCTATCTGTATCTCTATTTTAGTTAGGCCCAAGGAGTAAAGCTGACGAGGAATACCTATTACCTTAGGCAGCTTGTTAACATCTATGTCTCTTGGGAGACCAGCTCAGTTATTTTCACATGGGAAAAATATAGAGAGAGGAATAGTAATCTTAATCCTGATAGTGGATTGTTTTTTTAGGGCAAAGATTTATAGCAAAGGCTATATTGCATTCCACACTGTATAATCCCATTTGGTGAACAAGAAACTAATTACTAGTTCATCTACAAAGAACAAGTGATACTGTAGAAAGAAAATATAAATCCAGAGTTTTCAAAATAATTCTTCCAAAAGTGGAATCCTAGGCAGGTTTCCTAGAATAGCAGAGTTATAGTTATCAGCAGGACAAAACAAGCAAAATCATGTATTTTCTTCCTGCTTTTTTGTATAAGTGGGCTATTTTTTGGTGACTAGGATCTGCACTTAGCATTATTTAAGTGGCCCAAGGGATGCAATTGGGAAGGTGAAAAGATAGGGATGTTTCATTCCATCTGAACATGACTGGAATGGTCTATTTTTTTCTTTTTTTGAGGGTTTTTTAAAAGGCTATTGTCTACTTTAGGACTTATATACTTGTGTGCTGTTTTTCTATCTCAAGCAACTGAGTCACCAAAATTCAATCGTGTTGTCAGGGGAGGGCTCTCAATATCACAAAATTTAACTTCGGAGATGCACAGAGAGTCTTCTGTTTTCAGAAGGATATATTATCTTGTAAGCAATTGACAAACCAAATGAAATAAAAATAAATAATGGAATTGTTTAAATCTGAAAAAGAAAAGAGTGTTCATCCAAACATGGCAAATGGGGGAATGGGTGCGTGTTTCAGTTCTCTTAATAAGTTCTCTTATTCAGTTCTCTTAATAATCTCTTAATAAGGCTTCATTCCACTAGTTACAGAATCGGTGAGGGAGAAAGTCAAATAGTCCACACAGACCCCATTTTAATATATTCCCTAATAAATGACTTTTTGCATTTGCTTTCCAAAGTATTATCTAATCCCTTCTTTCTGGCATTATGTTTGCCTAACAAGACTGAAAATTTTGCTTCCTGGCATGTATTGCTATAAGAGCTTGACAACGTATTGGTGAAAGTAGTATGTACAATCATCTGCATGTGCTAAAAGAAATGGCAAGAATCAAAACATGAATGATATTATCATACTCATAATTTATATGTTGGTGATTTAGATATTTTCTTCCAAGTGTTACCAAATTTTGACTTAACAGGCCCCTTCAGTAACATTTTTTTCTTTTATTTTCAGGAGCCAATTCCTAGAACTGTACTCCTGTCGGACTCCCATTTCTGGCCTGCATAGTCTTCACAAATTATGTACTCTTTGTTGGTGCACTTGACCTCAAGCTCAGATGATGATCTATGGAGAGATTCGGTACCTAACAATGGACTGCTTTGTCCACATTTCAGTATCTATTTTTTTACTAATTTTGAGGATGGACTAAAAATATTGGAGTGAATGTAAAAAGACAATTACACTTCATTCAACATGAGGTTTTTTTTCAACTTTCAGTGCCAATCAAAGAAGATGGTCTTTAAGTTTATTCACCAACCTTTTTTCAGTTTTAATATTTTTCAAAATAAACCTTAAATATTTGAAGTTTTTATAAGGTATTCTAGGGTATATACTTAGTTCTCTCTTGTTTTGGGGGAGAGGGGTGATACTTGATGAAACTTTACATAATTTGAATGCTGTCCAAGGACATATTCAAACCTTCCCTGCAGTAATGTGCCATAGATGAAGACCACTAGCTCTCAGAAATTACAGAATCTTTAATGACTGCTTGTCTGACATTATTGATATACTTCTCCAGGAACTATTTATTCACACAATGTTTTATAATCAACACAAAACTTCACTTCTAAATATTTAATTGCACAAATTTATGAACTCTTACTCTCAGGAAAAATGGTATTTCTAAATTATTTTTATCATAATATACACAGTGTAGTGAATATCAACACTTTGTTTAAAAGAAATCCTAAAAACAAATACCAATTCTTGAGTATAGGTTTTAAATATTTACACAGGAAAAGGCTCATTCTTACATCTCAGTCTTACTTGATTTACTAAAGTAAAAAACAAAACAAAACATTATTCTTACAATTACTTTCAAGCCCCTTTCTAGTACTTTTCCATTCAATATAATCAATAATCTTCAAAACAAATTAAACCCAAAGCAATTATGTTGGAGCATTTGAGTAAAAGGAACACGGAGCACAAATATATGATCCGAGCAGCAAGTGAACAGAGGTAGCTGTTGCTCTGGGCAACGTACATTTGAAGCAATGGCAACATCAATAATGCTTAAAGGACTGGGCAATGAACTAAGTCTACAGACTACACCAAGTGAATTCTAGGGAATATCCAAGAATATGGTATCCATTTTGTAATGAAATGGATTGGCTGCCATACATGCATGCAGTGTCTCAATTAAAACAACAGCAACTAATGTCTAGTTCCTAATGGAGATAAAAGCAGATTTAAAGAAAACATTCACTCATGAACTCATCTTTCTTGTCTTTTTTCTGGGAGAAAAAAAAATCCAAGGAAATTCATTCGCTATCTTAAATTTTTTTACAGCTTTTTGAAAATTGTTGGACAATGTCCAATGAACTGAAGAAACAAGGATGAAGAAATAAGGAATTAAATTAAAATTACTTAAAATGTATGCCTTTCATAAAAATCTCTATGTGAATTAAGCAGAATTTGTAAAAGAATCCTCTATAACATAAAAGCATTCATGTACATAGAACGTTCATTCATTTTACACAATGTATTGTTTTGGTTCTTCCACTACTTTTTAGATTTTGATGGCCTTGTGTTTTCCTGATTCTAGATTTATCTTCTTTTTATCAAGGCTAAGATTTTCTCTTTTTCTTATACAAATTCTTCAATGATGAACATGAACCTCTTTTTTCTATCTGTCGTATAATCCATTATTGTAACGTTGTGTGAATAACAGGGTTTTTTTTTTCTTGCTGATCCATCTGCATGCTTCCTTTCCAAATAATCTCTCACCCTTTCTATTTTTTAAACAGATGAATTTTATCCATTGAGTTGTGAAAAAAATGTTATGAGAATTACAGGAATCCTTATTTATTGTGCTTGTAAGCAGTGTACTCATAGAAGCTTCTCAGCTGCTCCTGGCTGGCTTTGCCCACCATCAGAATCTGCAGCCAAGCAGAAGCAACCAAGCAGACCCTCTCTTGTCTGTTTCCTAGGCAGTATGTCTTCCCCCTCATCCTCCAAGGTTGACACATTCCATTACAACCATGTAGCAGATTAGCAAGAACAACCTCCAACTCCTTCTGAAACCCATCCAGGTCCATCAGTCCCAGCGCTGGTCTTATCTAATGAGTTCGGTCTCTATGTAGTGGATATTTGCATTACGGAATCCCATGGAAATCAGGGCATGATATGACTATGACAAGAGAGAGACCAAGACCTCACTCACACACACACACCCTTCAGATCGCATAGCCACTGCTGTGGAAGCGACAACGAATCTGCTATGAGCTCCTTGTCCTATGCTGGGCTCTGGATGATCTGGGATAGGCCCATGGTGACAATGAACTCTGGAAACATTTCAGACTCCATTTCCAGAGAAAGAAATCCCCCAGAACCAAGTTTGGGGAGTTTCACTGCCAACTGAGAAATTGAGTTCAGAGAGAGAGAGGTTATGCAGCAGAGAGGATTGTACAATAGCAGTAATTCTAACTGATCCCTAGAAACCAACTTAATCAACAGGATCTCACATCTGGGGACCTGTGGTCCAGCATTCCAGAAAGCCATAAAAAAATCCTAAATGACAACAGCCACAATGTCACCCGTACCCTGGAATCTTGGCTGATGCCACACTTGAAACTCAGCTGAGCATATCTTCAAAAGAGCAATCCTGTTCCAGAAATAGTGATACATGCCAAGCTGGCTCTCTTCATTAAATCACAAATGAAGGAGGCCTTATTGCAAAATGACCTAGAATTCGGTAACAGCAATGGAAAGCCAGGGAGGGCCATGTCTGCAGAAACAGTACTGGAGTTGAGACCCAGAAACTGGCATAAGACAACAGTCCTGTGTTGCCAAAGAGTGGCCAACTCCGTCTCCCATATTTTCCTTTACCCATCACTGCCATAATACTATAGCTTTCCACCACTAAAATTAATTAAAATAATTAAAAACGAATTAAAAAATATAATACTATAACAAGATGGGAGAGTGCAGTCTAACTACATATGTAACAGGCTCCTCATTTCCTTGGGATCCCTAATTCCAGTGGTGAGTTTTAGAACAATGAAGGTGCTAACTCTTAAAAATAAGATGGAAACACTATTTTCTTAATTCATGTGACATAATCAAAATTTAATTTAATTTATTAATAATGAGCCCAGGGGCTATTCAAATATGTCACACAATGCCACAGAGAAATTTTGAAAATCCAAGCAGAATAATATCTATGAATAACAATTTTACTGACTTTATTCCTAAAATATTACACAATTGTGGATATTATTTGGAACAGTTTTTCATTTAAGTACATTTCACCTTGAAGTGTGTCTCTACAATATGGTTCAAAAAGAAAAAAGAAAAAGTGCAATACAGAACCAAAATTGCTAAAGAATTCAATCTAGGTCATTTGTACAAACTGTGCCTCTTAAAAGAAATAAAAGAAACTAGTCATACATTCATTTTGCGTTTTAAAGATAAGTAACCCATGTTTTTAATTGCCTGGCCTAGTTAATTTTTCTTTTGCTTAGACAATATAACTTCATAATTATTATTGTTAGTCTTAAGGGAAGAACTATTCATTTTATATCTTATTTATTCAAGACAGTTTTACAGCCAAGCTCTCACAATATCACCCTAACGTTTCTGAGCCAAGGACTAAAGTCCATACAAGAAGAATGAGATAAGATACGCTGGATATATCAGAAATTATAAGATAAAAATTCTGACTCACACGTGTCATATAAACCCTTAAGAAATGAAGCAAAAAGCATTGAAGACCTTTTTAAAATTGCTTATATAAGGAGTTAAATCAACTGCAATTGAATTCCATAAATACTGGATCAAGTCAATTTTGTTCCTTGTGTAGTAGATGTTATTAGCAGACCTGAAAAAAGAAATTAATGTATCTGCAATGTTATATAAATGAATGTGGATATTAAGGTAATAGGTTCCAAACTCTGGAGATTTAAGACTAACATATGCAATTTGAATTGATAACCAATTCAACTGAAGGAAAATTCAGTTTGATAATGCATTAAGAGTCTCTAACTCCTTAAACATCTAAGTGGTCACATCTTTGAGCTGCCTAGATTAACTAAGATCAATTTTGGCTGTGATGAACATACCAGAACTGACAAAAGGCTCTCCTGTCATTGTGCCTCTTCAGACTTCAAAATTTTGGGGGGGGACTCATTAAATTTGCAGCCAAGACCAAGCTGTCAGTAATAGCCAACACGATTCAGAAGGATCTTAACAGGCCTGAATAATGGGCACTATCTAACAAAATGAAATTTAATGTTGAAAAAAGTAAGGTCCTACATTTAGGCAAGAGAAACCAAATGCACAGGTACAGTATAGGTGGTATCTTACTCAACAGTAGTAACTGTGAGAGGGATCTTGGAGTCCTAGTGGACAATCACTTAAATATGAGCCAGCAGTGTGCTGCAGCTGTCAAAAAAGCTAACACAGTTCTAAGCTGCATAAATAGACGGATAGAATCAAGATCACGTGAAGTATTATGGAGCCTTTGTGACGCAGTGGTTAGAGTGCAGTACTGCAAGCTACTTCTGCTGCAGCCAGCTGGCTACAATTTGGCAGTTCAAATCCCATCAGGCTCAGGATTGACTCAGCCTTCCATCCTTCTGAGGTTGGTTAAATGAGGACCCAGATTGTTGGGGGCAATATGATGACTCTGTTAGAGAGGGCTGTAAAGCACTATAAAGCGGTATATAAGTCTAAGTGCTATTACTATTAATAACACTTTATAATGACTTGGTAAGGCCACACTTGGAATACTGCATCCAATTTTGGTCACCATGGTATAAAAAAGATATTGAGACTATAGAAAGAGTGCAGAGAAGAGCAACAAAAATGATTAGGGGACTGGAGGCTAACACATATAAAGAACAATTGCTAGAATTGGGTATGTCTAGTTTAATGAAAAGAAGGATTAGAAGTGACATGGTAGCAGTGTTTCGATATCTCAGGAGCTGCCAAGAAAAAGAGGGAGTCAAACTATTCTCCAAAGTGCCTGAGGGCAGGACAAGAAGCAATGGATGGAAACTAATCAAGGAGAGAAGCAATCTAGAACTAAGAGAAATTTCCTGACACAACAATTAACCAGTAGAACAACTTGTCTCCAGAAGTTATGAATTCTTCAACACTAGAAGTTTTTAAGAAGAAATTGGACAACCATTTGTCTGAAATGGTATAGGGTTTTCTACCTGAGTTGGACTAGAATTTCCAAGGTGCCTTCCAACTCTGTGATTCTGTTCTGTTCTTCTGTTCTACTCTCCTTACATTAAGAAGTCCTTCAGATTATGCATGTTGCCAGATATTAAACCAGGGAAATAAACAACATACTATTATAACTTACAGAGGTAAATGGATTTTTGGTAGTATGTTTTCGTTGAACTTAATATATATTTTTGTTTGCATAGAATACATTTGCCCCATCTGGAACTTGGAACAAAATTGTTTGTCCTCTATGCAACGGTGCTGCCGTATACAAAATTAGACTTCAGACAGGAATGCAGTAGTTTTTAATGTGTGATTTGCACCTCTTTGCATGTTTATTTTATTTATGCATGTCATACTTTTTCATTGTTTTTGAGAGGTGAGTTTTTAATCTATGGTTAATATATAAAAATATATATTTTTAAACATGAAGTTTGTCAGGTGCGAAAGATTCAGCTGTGATAGTTCCTTCACCATTAAGATCTAGCACACGTTCCTTATTCTGTTTCTTTACATAAAATATTTTTAGGCAATTCTCAACTAAAAGAATTGTTTGCAGAGAAATAGAAATGCAGCTGATAATTGCATATAACAAATAGTACTCACCTGGAACCTGTGAACCAACTCCAAAGACTGGCTGTCATTTTGGTCAGCTTCAATTAGGACATCTGTCAGTTTATGTATGATCACATCTAATGGGCCCTGATCTTCTATTCGTTTGGTAAGGTCGAGCTGAGAAAAATGTGATGATGAAAGAAAAAAAGAGGATTATTCTATAAAGTACTAAATCTTCCAATATTTCCTTATTGCCCAATAACTTAATTAAGAATATTTTCCACCTCCCTCCCACCTGGTCCCACCTTCCCCATTTTTGATTGTAGCTTTTGACTTGTATTAACTTATTTATGGTGTGTGTGTGCATGCATGTGCGTTGTTCATACTATATAACAATGACTTCTACATGGAACATTCACCTACAACCATGAGTTACTTTATAAGCAAAGCTGTTGTCAGACAAGGATGGGAATTGTAGGTTATCATTATCTGGAATCTAAGTTGGGTTATGAGGGTGACTCAGACAACAAGTTGTAGACCCTACAGCATGGAGTATTTTATCACACTGTAAACACTTCAAAACTTTTCAGTTGTGGTCCTGAATGCTGAACTTGAAATGCTGTGTGTGCAAAGCCTAGCTTCTGTTATTTCCACTATCTATATTTCATGCTGAAATTTTCTGAAATAGTTACAAACAGTGAGTATTCAAGGCAGTTAACAAAAATTAATTTCAAAATAAAATAAACCAAGCTTGTATTCATATTTACTTTAGCTATATGAACTACAAAATACTTCATTTGGATATCAAGCTAAGCCTTACAGTAAATGTGAATGTGTCATAAATGCACTGCTTGCATCTAACTGCCTCTAATTCTGCTTGGCTAGATATAGGTTTCTCACCAGTCATAGCTGAAAACTTGGACACTTAATCTTTTATTCAGGAATTGGTTTACTCACCAGAAGGCTTATGGACATGACTCAGCAAGATTAGTCTTTTTGGACAAGAGTGAAGCTGAAGTTAAACTCTACATATAGGTTCATGTTCCATTATTTAAATTCTAGATTTTTTTTTCTCCTGATTTTCTGACTCAATAGTCCCTTAACTAGTTTCTTAAAGGATTTTGGAAAGCATTTGATCTAAATTGACAAAATGGTTTTCCCAAGTCCTGTCTTGCCTATCTTATTTTTATAGTTAGCATAGATTTACATGAGATCACAGAAAATTTTGCCACATTATGTGTAATGTTTCTCATTTGACAGGAATAAAAAGGTGTAGAATTGCTCCAAGTGATCTGGGAATTGCGGGGAAAGATGTATAAATATACTTAGCATGGGACTTGTTATAAAAGGTATAGTATAAGATATGCTTAATGTTCACTATTGATCCTGATTCAGAGGAGCTCATAAATCCTAAACCAAACTAGGCTGGTAACACTATAGATAGGAATACATCAAACCTTCCTTTTACATATGATCTCCTATATTTTAGGATTTAAAAGTAAAATGAGTACCTATCAGACTTCCCTCTGAAGTAAATAAAATGTTGCTAATTTCATCTGTTTGACGGATTAATTCTTGATGATGGCCTATCTCCTCGGTTGATTTTATTTATTTATTTAGTTATCTATTTTATATTGCCGCCTATTTGCCCATGGTGACTCGAGGTAGCTTACACAATGTATAACCATATTTAAAACAAAAAATAAAAATAAAAACCAATAAAAACTAACAAACAGAATCAAATAAATTAATAAAGTACAATAGAAAAAAATCTGGGGAAAAACACCCCCCCACACCTACCCCCTGCCCATCAACAACAGATCACACTAGGCATTTGATGGGCTGCACCCCGCTCTGGTTCCCCAGGCCCCTGGCAAAACCAGGTCTTCAGTGCCTTCCGAAGGAATGCTAGAATGGGGGCCATTGTAATCTCTGGGGGAATGATGTTCCAGAGAGAGGAAGCCACCATGGAGAAGGCCCTTCTTCTGGGTCCCGCCAGGTGTATCTCCCTCAGAGATGGACCCACAACATTCCCTGACTTCCTGCTCTAATGGGTCAGGTAGATGTGACCGGTAAGAGACATTCCCTCAGATAACCCAGTCCCAAGCCATGAAGGACTTTAAAGGTGACAACCAGCACCCTGAATTGCACCTGGAAGGAAATCAGCAACCAATGCAGCTCCTATAGGAGAGGTGACACATGTACATACCGGGATCTGCACAAAACCATGCGGGCCACTGCATTTTGCACCAATTGGAGCTTCTGGGTGCTCTTCAAGGGCAGTCCCATGTAGAGTGTATTGCAATAATCAAGACGGGAAGTGACCAGGGCATAAGTGACTGTGAGTAGGGACTGTTGGTCCAGGAAAGGGCATAACTGGTGCACAACCCGCAGTTGCGCAAAGGCCCTTGTGGCCATGACCACCACCTGCTCTTTGAGCAGGACTTGTGAGTCCAGGAAAACCCCTAGATTATGCACAGGGTCTGTTTGGAGTCGTGCCATCCCATCCAAGACCAAAGGTGGCAATTCTCCTTGAGCCAACGAACCCTAAGCCCAGAGCCATTCAGTCTTACAAGGGTTTAGTTTCAATGCGTTGCTCCCCATTCAGCCCCTAACAGCCTCCAGACACTGCGAGAGGGAGGACACAACAACACTTAACTCACCACGGGCCGAGACATACAGCTGAGTATCATCAGCATATTGGTGATACCTCAGTCCATGTTGACGGATGATCTCACCTAGCAGCTTCATATAAATGTTGAACAAGAGCAGGGAGAGTACCGAGCCCTGCAGAACCCCTTAAAGCAATGGGCGAGGTCTGGATCTCTCCCCTCCTATCAACACTGACTGAGAGCAGCTGCAGAAGAAGGACGTGAACCAAGACAGCACAAGGCCTCCCACTCCCATCCCCCGAAGCCACCCCAGGAGAATCCCATGGTCAGTGGTATCAAAAGCCGCTGAGAGGTCAAGTAGAGCAAGGAGGGATGCACTACCCCCATCCCGCTCCCTCCAGAGATCCTCCAAAAGTGTGACCAATGCTGTTTCTGTCCAAAATCCAGGCCTGAATCCTGACTGGTAGGGGTCAAGATAATCCATTTCATCCAGAAACCTCTGGAGCTGCTGCGTGACCACCTTCTCAACAATCTTTCCCAAAAAGGGAAGATTGAAGACAGGTCGGAAATTATCCAACCAGGTGGAGTCCAGTGATGGTTTCTTAAGAAGAGGGCGGACCACAGTCTCCTTAAAGTGGCTGGGGCACCATCTCCTCCTGTAGAGAAGCATTAATCACCTCCAGAGTCAACCTGCCTGTCACTTCCTTTCACAAGCCAGGAGGGTCATGGGTCTAAAACACAGGTGCTTGTGTGCATACTCCCTAGGATACTCTCCACTTCCTCAGAAGCAACAGGGTCAAACCGTTCCCAGATAGCAGAGCAAGAACCTGCCTCAGAAGCTTCCACCGGACCAGCAACCACGCCGGCATCTATCTGGGAACGAAGTTGAGCAATTTTGTCTTCCAGAAAATCCGCAAATTCCTCAGCACACCCCTTCAGGTGGACCTCAATCTCTTCCTTCCCTAGGAAGATACGGTTCACCTTAAAGAGGGTCGCTGGGCAATTATTATTATGATTGTTATTATGATTGTTTTATAGGTAGTCCTCAATTTACAACAATTCATTTAGTGACCATTCAGAGTTAATAATACTGAAAAAAGTGACTTATGACTTTTTCACACTTACGACCTTTGTAGCATCCCCATGATTATGTGATCAAAATTCAGATGCTTGGCAACCGGTTCATACTGATGACCTTTGCTGTGTCTCAAGGTCATGTGATCACCTTTTGCAATCTGTTGACAAGCAAAGTCAATGGGGAAGCCAGATTCACTTAACAACTGTGTTACTAACTTATAAACTGTAATGATTCACTTAACAACTATGTCAAGAAATGTCATAAAATGGGGCAAAACTCACTTAACAAATATCTCACAACAACAGTAATTTTGGGCTCAATTGTGGTCATAAGTCGAGGACTACCTGTACTTGCTCATTGTCCATTAAAACACCATATGACTGTAAGCTTAAGTCCTTGAAGGTCCATTTGTCTCCTATCATTTCTGCTTGTCCTATACAGTATGATATAGTTAGCTCACTCTGGGTCCTGTCAATGAAGCAATGGCATCTAATAGAGCCCCAGAAAGTAGGCTTTCTCTGTTGTAGAATTAGTCCTCTGGAAGACTATCTTGCTGGAGTTTTATATTGATCCTCTCCCCTAGCTCTTTAGCAGCCGTTTAAAAAGCATGAAATCATGGACCTTAGAGTCTACTGCATAGATACTAAATTATATTCCCACTGAAAGATAACTATTTTTGCCTGGTATCTTCCAACTATGCCAGCAAACATTTAATAATGAAAACAATGTCTGCCTGTTATGTCTACCACATTGATAGATAGATAATACATGACTGGCATTAATCTGAAGAAGGAGCTTATTGTACATATGCAGTTGCCCTGCAGGATTCCTTTCCTTAGAACAAGGAATCTAGCCAATTTATGTTCGAAGGATGGCTAGAACTGCATTTCAGATCAATAGGAAGTAGACAAAGCATATTTGCAGATTTCCGGACTAATATAAATCACCAATTTTTAAAAAAGGTTTTGTAAGACTCTGCTATGCTTTATAAACGTTTCCTTTGAATCAAGCTTAACTCCTAGTGGATAGATCTGGTTTTTTGCAACAGTATAGAAGTGTTTTGTCATGTCCTAGTCCAGGAGTGTCAAACTGGTAGCCCGCATCACGTGCAGGCCATGCCAACCCAGCTCCCCAAAGCCAAAAACCATCATGATATTGTCATGTGACATCACATGACACGATTGAGTTTGATACCCATGGCCTAGTCCATATCCCTGGAATTCTCAAGCAGTTTTCCATCTAGGTACTGTACTGACCAAGACTGACACTGTTAACTTCCAATCCTAGACAAGGCTGGCCAGCTTAAAGTGGAGAAACTCCCACATATGACAACTTCATTGTCTTCTATACTATCTCTCATATCTAACTATTTCTTTGTCTTACTCTCTTGTTGCTGTAAATGGTTTAAGTTGTAAGGTTTTTTTTAATGATGTTGTGAGAAAGAATTTTGCAATAGCTGGAGAAAATGCCAAAAGGATGTTTCGTTCCATATTAACTCTATTTCTAAATTAGTTTTTTTATTTATTTGAAAAGTCAGGAATGAATAATAAGCTGAGATCACCAAACCTAAGGTAACACATGAAATTAAAAAAACAAAACCCCGCACATTTTATCTCCCCCCACTTCCCTTTCCATTCAGTTGCACATCTTCTCAGTCCTTCAACGTAGGACAAATACAAGAAACAGACACTGCAGATGCTCTAGGAAGGCTACTTTATAGTAGCATAGTAACAGAAACTTTAACATAGGAGAGTAACAGTCATGTTAAATAACCATTCCCTTACACAAGTATATTAAATGAAATGACATGAGTTGTGAGAACAAGCATTCCTTCTTATTAGGCCTCAATAAATAGGCTGTATGAAAAACATATGAATACATATGTTGAAATATGATTTTACTGATTTTGCTACTCATGTATATTTGGTCTAGAAGTATGCTTTCTGTCCATGTCAATATGGCTTCGTATTCTGCCTTTTATGGTATGACTATCACAATACAAAAAAATCCCTACCTTGCTAAGAACTATTCATTTCAGAAATTGTATCAAAAATGAAGAAGCATAAACAGTAGTGGTATTCAGCCGGTTTCCACTGGTTGTGGCAAACCGGTAGCAAGGATTTGGTGTGGGTCGCCAAACCAGTACTATCTTCTGGTTGGCCATGCCCCAATCCTTTCTTGCTTGCTCACTTGCCCTGCCCGCCTGATTCCCGATGCTCACTCACCCTGTCCGCCCAATGCTCACCCGCCCAGTCACTCCTGAAGGTATTTCTTTTTTTTTTTTCCCCCTTGCTTCTTACTGCTTTGCCCAGGAGGCTCCCAAGTCTAGGAAGGTCCCAAAATGGAGTGTGAAGAGGTGCTGCATGCCCTTACTAGGCTCCGTTTTTTTCTTCCTGAACCCCAGGGGAGCCTTCCTAGAGGCTCCTGAGGCCAGGAAGGCCCAAAAAATGGGGTGGGGGTGCTGCAAAAAAAGGCCACACCCACCCAATCACATGGCCATGCCCACCTAGCCACGCCCACCTAGCTGTACCCACAGAACTGGTAGTAAAAAAAATTGTATCCCACCATTGAGCATCTTGTGAGATCAATTTTTCTTAGCATGAGAAAATACTTGCCACCAGTGCTTAGATAAGGAAGAGATTTGTTCCATGTGGTGTACAGTGGCTTCTAAATATGAAATACCTTGCCTAGATCATAATTTCTAACAGAAGGAACCAACAATGTCAGCCAAGTATTAGACAGATTATAATGTTTGCAAGAATATTTCCATGTTCTGAGAACAATTTGTAACTGTAAAAAAGTAAATATTTCCAAACTGAACTGAATTTGGAGTCTTTCCATGTTTTCTTTGTATGCTGGCATAAAGTCTATGTCAACAAAATAAAGCTTTTCTAACAGAAATAGCTCCTTCTTAGCGCATATTTCTTATGGACTTCTGCTGACCACAACCACAAAACAGTGTCATTTTCTGGCTGGAAATGGAATTCCAGTTCTCTTGTTACCTGCTCCTTGCAGTATTTCCCTTCAAATAATGTGTATATTTGAGATAGTAACACTAAAACATTAATTTTTGCCACAAATTCTGAGTATTGCTTATATATTCTGATTCCATAATCAGCAAGAAGAAAAAGAAATCAAGATGTGGGAATTTTAATCTGAGAAAGCCAATGGTAGAATTGAACAGTGACAGAGAATATGGTGGATTTTAGAAACAAAACAGATTCTAGACAAGGCTAGACTAAATTAATAGAATTTTTTATTACACTCACATACTAGAGTTACTCATGCAATTGGATTCAGCAGATAATAGCACAGAGTTAAGCTTATATCAGCTCAGAAATGAAAGTGGATTAGGCCTGCAGGTGAAACCATCAGAAAATTGTTGGGCTTTAGGCAAGACTGCAGGTTTTTTTAAACTGCCATACTATTCTCACAAAATTGCATGGCTGTATCCATGAAATTATCAGGAGTCTAATTTGACTTGAACACATCTTTACCATTTACAGAGAATTAAGTAGTACCAAAATCTCTGCCATACTTTCTCCACAAAATGATCTGATTTAATTTTTCCTTCTTCAACCATTGTTCTTCTACAATTGTACCACAGTTGCTTTTCTGAAGTTTATAAGTAAACATTTTAACTTTGGAGATAAAATACATTTTCCCTACACTGTTGGATTATTTTTTACTTTTTGTCTCTATGATGGTATAATTTCAATTACAATCAATCCAATCTTTCTTAATTGGTTGTATGGATTACTAAAGTATAAATCACATACTGTGTAAAGTGTTACATATTACTATTTTTTTTAATCTCATTGTTATTCTGTAGACCGCAACAAAATATTTTACATATAACAGTTTAAATTGTCTTCCATATTTCCAAAATCAAATATGGTTAATATCCCACTGTATAGATTAGAATTAAAGTTTTATATCTGGGGATTTGGGTTTTGTAATATTACCTTATCTTAGCCACAAACATTAATTGCATTTGTACATTCTGTATTCTTCAACAAAAGATTTATGGCACAACATAATTCCATAAGTTGTACAGTTTAATGCTTTGCCACTGATTTCAGTGCTTCTGGCATTGGATTTGACTTCTTCTGAACAGAATGTACAGAGCTAGCCTTCACTGACCCTGTCCAAAGTCTATATGCAGTGTTTCTGAGGCAACTGTAATATGTAGGGATTATTCTCTCAGGGTTACTAAGTCGGAAAACTTTTCATTTATTTGTGATTTCAATTTAACAAAGTTTACTAAAAATAACCCTCCACAACAATATATAACACAATTGGCTTATTTCTGTCAAATCTTATCTAGTTATTTATAATACATTTATATTTTCCTGGCTTTTGTGTGAAAATCAAGATTATATACAGGTAAGTAATTGTTCTCCCACCAATTCCTTTTATTCTATCAATCACTCTATGAGGAAGAATGGATTCAAAGACAGTCACTGATCCAAAGGCCAAGGATTTTGAAAGCTGAAATACTATTGGGCCTTGAAAAAAATATAAATTGTTGTGATTTTACAAAATTACAATTTTTTGTATTTTTTGTAAAATCACAAAACATGGTGATTGTAATTCTTATTAAACTATGAATATATTTAGGGGGCAACTAAAAGAGCTTTGAAAAGCCCATTATATATTCAAAGACTGGGTATGTAACAATGTGCATGCGTATATATCGATATCTATACTTCAGAAAAAGTAGACATTTGAATTTGATATTTTATGAAAAACTTGATAGGCTTTCACATACGAGTATATTCTCATTTGTTTTCAAATCCTCAATGGTCAATTATGAAAGAACTGCCACAACTAAGGTTTAATGGTCCACTTGATCTTTTAAGGCTTGCAACTTCACAATAATTTTTAACTATTTCAAGCCTCAAAACCATGAATGTCAGGTCCTTCAACAAATGCACCTATGTCCTTTAACAGAAAAAGATTCAGATTTACATCTGTTCAAGTGCATATGAAAGTCTGCAGTAGAAGTACTAGAGAAAGAAGGGAGAGATGCAATAAATATAGTCATCTAAAAGCAGAGAAACAAACTATGAATTTGAGTAAATCATTTATTATAATACTTTAATATATTTCCTTATCAGCTTTGTTCAGTCAAATTTTTTCCATCTCTCCCCCATTCCAAATTTAGAATAAGCTCAGCTGTAAGTTAAAATGGATTGCAACCAAAGGGAGGAAGGAAAAATAAGTGGCTTATATACTTCTTCTTGTGATTAGAAAGGTTACTGAAAAGGGCAATTCAGCTGAGCACCCTAACTTAATGTAACACGTGAACTTATTCTACGGTATGTAGTCCATGTATAAACATAATATTGCTGTTAACATGTTCATAAGGAAATGTATATTCTATTTTTCTCATTTTAAGAAATAGTAGTACTATATTTCCATTTTCAAATCAAGGCTTGTTAGCCAGCAATATTTTAATTGTTTGAATTATTTTTTTTATAACTTCAAAATTATACTTAATCTTATTCCTGAAGCCACAGGGACTAGTTATACTAATCTCTCTACAATATTCAGATACCCCAATTTTATAGCCATGCTTCTGTGAAAAATGACCTTGCTCAAACATGGGACAAACTTTTCCAGTGATTATTTGAATATATGTTGAATACAGAAATTGAACTAAGCAAGTGCAGAGAATAAAACCTGCTGGGATTGAAAAAAGTTAAATCTTTTTTTGGTAAAAGAGTGGATGACAGAAATGTGACATAATAAAGCACAGATGCACAGAGCTAATTTAGTCATTCGCTCATTTCTAGCAGGAGTGATAAACTTGCATATTCAAAATAAATATTGAAACTGAATTTTCAAGAAGCATTGTTCAGCTGAAAGTATATGAAAGAATTTGTCAAGAAGAGCTAAATATTAGGTAAAAGAAACAAAAGTGTACATTTTTCAGGTTTCAAAACTGGCACTGAATTGGATATGGTAACAAATCAGGCGTCAAAACAATGCAGAGGACATTAGAAACTAGAAGATGATCCTACAAATTATATTGGCTCTTGCAAAAGCTTTGGTGATTTTACCATTGTTTCCAATTATTAAATCAATTCAATACAAATTGAAACAATAGAAAAATATTGGGAGAGAAATTTAATATAAATTGGTCCCAATTACAGCTTAGTGCATATAGCTTGCTATCAGATATAAGATTTATTTGGTGTCTCAGACAATGTATTTTGTATGGTAGCTTGGTTGCAAGCTGCATGCCACACCCAATTTAAAGTGTTCACTATACAGTACAAAACCTTACATTGCTTAGTGTAGAGTTGTAATTGCAGGAATGTCTTTATCTTTGATGGCAAACCTCAAAGAAAAAAGAATGGTTCCAAGCAGATACAACTCAGGCAAATAAAGTTACTCATCTAAAGGAGGATTAGGGAGAGGAAGTAAATATATATTGGACTTTGACTAGAGATCATTAATTGTTAGTTACTATGCTGAACAATATCGAAAGTCAAGCAGAAACCAAAGTTAACCGATGTTAGAGGATTACTAAAAATGTGTATAAATGCAAGACGAGATTCCAATAAAGATCATCATGAATCAGTTGATCATGATCAAACACCTCGACTGCCTCATCATTGCAACAGCTTAGGTCAAGCTTTCTACAGATCCTGTTTCACCTTATGATCTGACTTTTAATAGGGCATCTTCTGAAAGCTGCAACACAGATACATTTAACACCTGTATTTCTGGGGAGAGAGACATGGCCATAAACCACTGCACTTTGGGGTCCCACAGGATTCTACTCTCTCTGCTGTTCTTATTTAACAACTTTGTGAAAGCACTGGGTGGAGCTAAACTCTTAATACACTGACAAATATCATCAATATAATGATGATACACAGTAATACATCTCTACCTAGTAATTCCATCCAGCTCTTTTGCAACAGGAGATCAGAAATATATTTCTTATTAAGTTTATTAAAACAATTAGCATGTTTTTAAATCTTAAATATTTTTATTACTTGTATTTATTTTTCTCTTCAACTTTCATTTGATATTGCCTTGGCAATATTATAGCATGTAAATATTTGTTGAAAACAAACTAAATCTTCCTGTCGGTTATTTTTAGATTATTCCAAGTTTTTAAATTAGAAAAAATATTCTGCTTTTGGCAAGCCTTTAAGAATCTAAATCTTATTCCACATATTAACAATCCAAATAAAATGAAGCATGAAGAAACATGGAAACCCCAAAAAATATTCTGAACACATTTTATAAAACCAATTTCTACTTTCAGAATTATCAGAGAAGTTTACAAGTAATCCACAGCAATCATCATTTCAAGTAATTAAGTCTTAGAAATCTTGGAAGATTTTACAGAAGCAGATTTCAGCTTTCTTATGGAAAACCCGATACATTTATTTATTTATTTTTGTTCTCTTTATATCCTGCCTTTCTTTCAATAGATCAAGGCAGATAAAGTGGAGATCAAGATGATCTCCACTTTATCCCCACAACAACAGCTTTTTGAGATAGGTTACCTGAGAGAAAGAGAAAGAACCCACATCAAGAGAGGTTTCCTTGGCAAAGATCTGAAATTGAGTTTCTCCAGTTCTGTTCCAATAGGTCAATTACTGTACAACTTTGGCAACTGAAATGGATTTACATGAACACATTTATATTTGTGTCCACTTAAAAGCACTGTCTGGGATTTTCACATTTATTTTAATAAAATATCTTCCTTTGCCATTATTCCTTTTTGTTGTCCTCACACATATTGTCCAGTTTTATACTATGCAAAATTATTATTTGTAAAAATGTAGGATACTTTGCCTCACATTGATATCCCTAAGGAGTGATAGATAGATGGATGGATGGATAGATAGATAGATAGATAGATAGATAGATAGATAGATAGATAGATAGATAGATAGATATAGAGATATCTACATCTCCACCAGGAGATATAGATATATAGATATCTCCACCAGGGGCATGTGAAGGTTTCTCCAAAATACAGAATAGAAGGAAACCTTCCTCAAGCCACCCATTTTTTAATATCTAAGTCTCCAAATTTCTATTTAGAGTACTATTTCCAACACTTTTCATGCTCATTGTGCTGTCTGGAGGGATATGGGAGCTATAATCCAACTGTTTGAAGGGTCTTCTAAAAGATTTTCACTCAAGACTGCTTTTTATCACCAATCCTATGCCAAGGTTGGATTATACCACACTGGCATCTTAAGTGGACATCAATCATTGCACTACAGAATTTCTCAACAATTCTGCTTCTCCAGTTGTCAACTTGACACCAAAAATTTTTCTTGAAAATTAGGACCATTAGAAAGAGAGCTTTTTTTTATTACAAAACTTCATTCAGTAAGCTCACTAATTGGCTGTCCGTCTTTGTCACGAGCCAAAGATTTGGGAACAAAAATATAGTGAAACCTTTTGTATCCAGATACAATAAAAAACACAAAAGCCAGATTCCTATTTGGATGGGGTTTTTTTCTTTCTAAATAAAAAAGCCCTCTTCTGATCCTCAAAAGAGGTGAAACCACTTCCACTTTAAATTCATTACAGAACTCTACATGGCCAACCTATTACTAGGAAGAAAAATTTAAATTAATGAGAACATTTAAGAAAAAGCTCATAAGATATGAGTTTGGTACAAACCAGTACCAATGAATACTAGTTTAAATTAATTGGTGAAGAATTCTCATAGAATCAGGAAATAAGAATCAAAGCAGCATTCTTTGCTTACTCATATACATCCATAAGTTGACAGCTAGAAGAAGATAAAATTCTCCTTCACAGTTTTTCAAGAAAACATGGGGTTGAGCGCATATTTTATTCAGATTGGAAAAAAAAGACCATGTTAATACAACATGAAGGAATGTGTCACTTTTATTTATCCCATCCTTCTGCAATTTAGCTCATGGAGCTTTTATTCTCATCATCCACTGTTCTGCATACATTCTGACATAATGTATGAAATGTTGCTTTTGGCTTTTAAAACCCTGAACCCAGAACCCTGATTACTTGCAGGACCATCTGTTTCTAAGAATTATGGCCATTTACAACATCCCACAAGAAGGTCATGTTCCTGGTTTTATTAAATAGTACCATTTTGTAGGACCACGGAGGCATGCCTTCTCTGTCACAGTTCCTGTTCTATGGAATAGCTTCTCCCTATGATGTAGAGCAGTGGTGGGATTCAATTTCTTTTACTACCGGTTCTGTGGGCGTGGCTTGGTGGACGTGGCAGGGGAAGGATACTGTAAAATCTCCAGTCAGAGGTGGTATTTGCCAGTTCTCTGAACTACTCAAAATTTCTACTACCAGTTCTCTAGAACTGGTCAGAACCTGCTGAACACCACCTCTGATGTAGAGGGCCCTAATCCTATTAACCTTCTATTAAAGCTTAGCCCCAAGGCATTAAAGTCACGATGTTAGAAGAGACCATTAGGCAAGTGTCTGGTTTCGTGAAAATGTTATAATGTTCCTATGTAAATTTCTGTTCATGCTTCCGGGGCAGTTAATATCTTATTTTCTTATGGTAATTAAAGTTTTGGGCCAGGACTGCAAAGACCTACCATTTCAAAATAATGAAAGTAAATTCAAATCCATCCTCAGTCATGGCAACTCACTAGGTAACAATGAGCCAGTCACACTCTCTGAGTCCAATCTATCTAATCAGATTGTTACTAGATAAAATAATGAAAGATTCCTTGGTAAGCTGCCTTAAAACTTTGAAGAAAAAAAAATAGAATATTTGAAATTAAATTAAAATATCTCATATAATTCCAAGTTGTTTTGCTGTAATGATGTATATTTTTCTAACATCATTTCCAACATTACAAGAATAAGCACCCCATCTTTAGATAGGCACTGCAAAAGTTACTAATAGACTCATGCTAGTAAACTGAATATTCAGAGGAAACATATGGAAAAGGCTAATGAATAGATACTAAGTGAAAACAAAGAACCAGTTTCTTTTCTTCTATATAGCAAAGGGATTAGAACAGCAATAGAGAGAGAGCTATAATTTTGGGCTCCATCGATAGTTTCCTAACTTAACTGGAAAAGTGCTTAATTAAGAAACAGGAATATTTATTGCTACCTGTACAATCAGTAGAGCCTACACTAGTTATTCAACTGCCGAGTGGGCTGAAAATATAGAGATAACATTCTGTGAAAAGGTATCTGCCCCCATTTTAGAGTTTTCAAGTTTTTCCATAATCAAAACCAAAAGTCTCCAAACACAAACCAGGATTGTCTGAACTTCCAGAAGACTTGAAGTGCAAGAATTTCTTTGCTTCCTGCAAAGAATCCTACCTCTGAGGGCTGGCTTTTATCCCTTAAGGGAGGGGCCATCACCTTGCAGCCTTACTCCCAAGTCGCCCGTGCTACTGCAGCTGCTCTTTCCTTCGAGCAGCCCTGCGCACATGTGCACTGGGCACAGGCTCCTCAGGATCCTCTGCATCATTGCTGCCAGCCTCCACAAGCTCCAAAGGCAGCACTCCACTCAGTGCTGACCCTATCCCTGAGTCACATGCAGGCCCCTCATCCAAGTCCTCACTCTCCAGGTCCTCAGCCATCCGCACCTGCTGCTGGCGAACCACAACAAATGCATCACAAGTCAATATACCTTTAAAAATCCTGAGATGTTGCAGTAAAGATTTAGCAGCATAAAAGCAGGAAATATTTCAGCTACAGAGGAACTAGGTGGGCAGTTGCAAAGCATAACTTTAGATTTCTCTACATCTTGCACTTTTAAAAGGAGAAGCACATTGTTGTTGCTTCTTGCATGCAAGTGTCAACAAAAAAATAACTTTTCTTGGTCATTAATTGTACTGAAAAGGTGCAAGTAATAAAGAATTGTTTATATCTGAGCTGATGAACAAAAGGCAACAGCTGGATGATCAATAGGCTTATTGGTTGTGGATTTCTACATTTATATAGTCAAAGCTTATATATTGACAATAAAGACATGCTTTTAGAGACTCACTCTGTAAGGGAGGTGCAGTTTCTAAATTTGACACATGCATACATACATACATCTGGCAAAGTCTTTTCCTTTAAAATTTTGTATGACTGTGTGACAGTCCTGCCTTCTTTGTGATTCTATGTATCATCTTTTTATGATTTTTTCACAGCCACAATGATAATTAGTTCTGAAGTTCACATAAAACCATCCTCAACTACTAGTCTAATATTGGGGGGAAATGAAACAATGTAATATTGATTATATTCCATCGAATTATGTATGAAAGTTAACTTTTACAACAAAAAGAAGAGAAAGTGCAATGCCCAAGGGAAACACCTTGAACATACACAGTTGTTTCATTATTTGATCAGATACTTGAGGAGGTCATTGTAATATGCTATTAAGCAAGCAGCTTTGATTGTAGAAAGCATACCTAATGAGGAACTGAGAATCTTGATAACACACACACACAAAAAGAACTACCCTTACTTTTAGGCATTTGACCATTTGTTTTGTCCTTTTTCCATGAGCACCTATCATGTCAGTTTTGATTTCCAAGTTCAACCTTTGGCTTCCAAAAGCATTCCTTGTGAGGATTTTCTTGTTCTTGGTTTTGTTTTAAAAACAGCTATCCTCGGTTCTCTTGTGCACGGCTATGATGTTTCCACAGCTAAAAACCTACTTTCCATTCTCTTGGACCAACTTTGTTGCTTTATCAGCCTTAAAAGATAACTCTTTCCTTTTATTTTGAAAACCACTTCTTCAGATTTCATTCTAGCTCCATATATGGCGTAATCAGTATGCAAGTTCCTTATTTCCCTTTTATGTGGTAGAAAATTACAGAAATGTCTCAAATTGGAAGGAACTTCCTAATCTACATGCAAGGGATTGGTATATTAATAAATTTTATTATCTGTTTTTAGTGTGCGTGTGTGTGTGTGTGTATGGGGGCATTGTTCATATAGGATTATGCACCAAATTCACAATCTATAGATTATATCTCTCTATAGCTGCCACTAAACTCCAAATACATGCAATCAATAAAACAAGGATTGTACATAGAACAATATCGGACCTCTGAAAAGTATAAGCATGCATATGTACTCAGTACTTGGTTTGGGTCCCTTTTGCAGCAATTACTGCAAAGCGGCGTGGCATGGAAACTATCAGCCTGTGGCACTGCTGAGGTGTTATGGAAGACCAGGATGCTTCAATAGCGGCCTTCAAGTCTTCTACATTGTTCGGTCTCATGTCTCTCATCTTTCTCTTGGCAATGCCCCTTATAATCTCTATGGGGTTCAGTTTAGGCAAGTTTGCTGGCCAATCAAGCACAGTTATCCCACGGTCATTGAACCAGGTTTTGGTGCTTTTGGCAGTGTGGGTAGGTGCCAAGTCCTGCTGGAAAATGAAGTCAGCATCCCTAAAAAGCTCGTCTGCGGAAGGAAGTATGAAGAGCTCCAAAATCTCCTGGTAGACAGCTGCGTTGACCCTGGACTTAATGAAGCACACTGGACCAACACCAGCAGATGACATGGCTCCCCAAATCAACACAGACTGTGGAAACTTCACACTGGACTTCAAGCATCTTGCAGTGTGTGCCTCTCCATTCTTCCTCCAGACTCTGGGTCCTTGGTTTCCAAATGAGATGCAAAAGTTGCTCTCATCAGAAAAGAGGACTTTGGACCACTAAGCAACAGAACACTTCTTTTTTTCTTTAGCCCAGGTAAGACGTTTCTGACGTTGTTTGTTGTTCAGGAGTGGCTTGACAAGAGGAATACAACATTTGAAGCCCATGTCTAGGATCCGTCTATGTGTGGTGGCTCTTGATACACTGACTCCAGCCTCAGTCCACTCCTTGTGAAAGTCCCTAACAATTTTGAATGGCCTTTTCCTGACAATCCTCTCCAGGCTGGGGACATCCCTGCTGCTTATGCACCTTTTTCTTCCACACTTTTCCCTTCCACATAACTTTCTATTAATGTGCTTTGGTACAGCACTTTGGGAACATCCAACTTCTTTTGCAATTGCCTTTTGAGGCTTTCCCTCTTTATGGAGGGTGTCAATGATGGTTTTCTGCACAACTGTCAGGTCAGCAGTCTTTCCCATGATTGTGATTCCTACTGAACCGTTTGCAGGTGTTATGGCTTAATTAGCTGATTAGAGCGGGACACTTTGAGCCTAGAATATTGCACCTTTTCCCAATATTCTCATATTCTGAGATTGTGGATTTGGGGTTTTCATGAGTTGTAAGCCATAATCATCTCAATTATGACAAATCACGGCTTGAACTATCTTGCTACGCATGTAATGAGTCTATCTCATATATTAGGTTCACCTTTTAAGTTGCATTACTGAAATAAATGAACTTTTGCATGATATTCTAATTTTTCGAGTTTCACCTGTACATACTTGCCCCCCCTTTTCCTTATTTTTACCAGCATTATATTCATTAAAAAAGAAGATACATTACACAAACAAAATTTCAGTAATACAATTAGTAAATAAAGAACATAAAATATACACTCTTAGTTACTCAGCCAAAGGATTTGTCAGAATTGATAATGGAACATATAAAGCGGAATGATTTGGTGTTATGATACCAAATGAATAAAGGTAAAACTCAAGTAGAACATTAATAAGAAAGGGATTATTTATAACAAATAATGTGCTAATGGGTTAATTGTTACTGCTTAAATAGTTAATTGTCTGGGTATTTACAAAAATAATAAAGACCTATTTTTGAAAAAATAATTATTCATAGAAGAGATGTCAAAAAATGAACAAATTGTATGATTAAATATAGAATCTAGACACAATAATTAACAGCAGCAACAGGAATTTCAATGAAAAAAAAAATTAAATTTATACTGAAATTAGAACTATGAAACTTCCTGACAGTGAGAACAATTAATCAGTGGAATGGCTTGTCTCCAGAAGTTGTGGATGCTCATCACAGGAGGGGGGTGGGAGGATTGGGTTTAAGAAGAGACTAGAAAGCCATTTATCTGAAATTATTCTGTATTCTGAACATTATACCTAAAAAAAAACTGGTACATGTTTACCACTGGTATATTACTCCAGCATTGTTAAAAACAGCAGTTAATTTTCTAAAAAATATTACTGAAAATGTATCGATCAAGCTACATTATTTATTATTATAATGGTTGTTGTTGTATTTAATGGCAATACAAGGCTCAACAATTTTGGAAAATGATTTATAACAGAACGAAACATTTTCAAAAAGTGAAATTTCTTTCTACTGCTACATTTTTATTAAATACTATGGTACTAAATCTAATATTCCAGTGAGCTATGCTGAACTAGCTTTGTACCTGCTAACTGCTGCAGGGATTTTTTTACATTTCTTACTGCAAAGTATATATGGATCTTTCTGCAGATAAATGGTTATTTTAATTGTGTGAAGACTTCTCAATGAAGCTGGCAGGGAAAGTTGTAAGCCTCCTGCACATGGCAGCAGCAGCCATCCTGAGCACCACCATGCTCTCACTGGCCACCCATGCAACTTTGTGCACCCATTTAGGTATCTGCTACCCTTTTTATAAACTGTCTGGGATTTGCAACTGCCTGTCAGGTCCCCCTGGTTGTTGGAAATTGGCAGGAGGTTGTGAGGAGATCTTCATTTAACTGAACAATGCTGGGATTATCATTGCTAAGTGATGAGATCATGTAATTGCATTGCTTAGTGATGAAAACTGAAATTCCAATTACAGGTAGCCCACAACTTATGACCACAATTGGGACTGGAATTTCCATCATAAGTAATCATAAAGTCAGTCATCAAGGGATTGGACCCAATTTTTTAAGTAGTTATTAAGTCAAGCATGTCATGCAGTCAGTCATTAAGAAAATCTGGATTCCCCAGTTGATTTGGCTTGTCAGGAGCCAGATGGGAAGGTCACAAATCAAGACCACGTGAATTGCATGATGCTGCAACCATCCTAGATGTGAGCTGGCTGTCAATTGCCCAAATTGCATTTCACATGACCATGGGTATGATACGATATTCATAACTTCAAGGGTAAGTCGTAAGTCACTTTTTCCTGAGAAGCTGTGAAACCTTGAACTGTTGTTAAATGAACAGTCATAAGTCATGGACTATCTGTACTACTGATAGCCAAAGACTACCTGTATCTATTCCAGATTATTTATTTCCTGATTCAAACTGGCTGATGCTGTAATTTTTAACAATCATGATCATACACAGATACAAGAGGCCATAGCAGAGGTGGTATTCAGCAGGTTCTGACCAGTTCTGGAGAACCGGTAGAAGAAATTTTGAGTAGTTTGAAGAACCGGCAAATACCACCTCTGACTGGAGATTTTACAGTATCCTTCCCCTGCCATGCCCAC
>BHEV01017306.1:0-13138 GCA_004319985.1 Emydocephalus ijimae | reverse complement strand
AACCAATGGGAGCGATCGGCGCTCCCGCGCTGGCGGCGGACCAGAGGGAGAACTGCTGCTAGTCCTTGAACACAGCAGCTGGAAGGGACTTTTGAGGTCTTCTAATTCAGTCCCCTGATCTGGCAGGAGACCCTATACCAGTGGTGGGATTCAATTTTTTTTACTGCCAGTTCTGTGGGTGTGGCTTGGTGAGTGTGGCAGGGGAAGGATACTGTAAAATCTCTAGTCAGAGGTGGTATTTGCCAGTTTTCTGAACTACTCAAAATTTCTACTACCAGTTTTCCAGAACTGTTCAGAATCTGCTGAATTCCACCTCTGCCCTATACCATTTCAGATGTACCGTTTCACTGTTTGACAGAATATTACTTGAAGGAGGAAAGAGTTAATGGACAGTGAACAGTCCTTGCTGTAGCATTTGTTATACAATAGGTTTCTGTTGTGGTTGTTACTTTTTCTTTGGCTTAATGGACTATATCTATATTCCACAAATGCATTATATACCAGCTTCCTATTTGCCCAAAGATATGGTTTTTATCATAGTCACATTTCAATAGATTTCCAGAAATGTTAAATTTGGGCCTAGATTGAAATACCTCTGTTATGTTTGAAGCATGGGCGAGAAAGAATGAAGACAAGCCGGTGCACGGTGAACTTCAACTCTTTATTTACATGGTGTGACAGCTCAAACTGGACGGCTGCTATAGCCTTCCTTATATAGGCAACCCAATAACTATTCAACCAATAACAATCCAGAACGCTAGTTCTGTTAACCAATGCGAGTGGCCCATTAATGGCCAATCAGATCCCCCTGAACGGAAATCCGATTCTGCCATTAACAGCCAATCAGAAGTGCAGGGCCAGAACCCTACACTAGACTTCAAGCTCAAGATAACTTTATTTAACATTTATGCATTCACAACACCCCTTCCCCCTGGCTTCTGTTTACGGGGTGCGGTCACATAGTCCTCAAGGTAGGACAGTTGTTTTATTAGTCTTTTTGATTTTCGCTGTGCGTCTTGCATTTGGCTGCATTCTTGCTGAGGTAGATCGTTGTTTGGTGACAGGGGTGCTTCTGGTTCAGAGTTCGCATTTCCGTTGTCACTAATCTCTTCGGCAACTCCCTGAGGTGAACTTATTCCCATCCCTGGTTCCAGTTCCCATGTCTCTGTTCCGCTATCGTTCCCCTCAAGGGGATTTTGCTCCAGTTGGAATTCGTCTTCNATATGGCATTTCCAAAGTCTATTGTCAGGGCACTGTACAAGGTAGGATCTTGGGCCGGTTACATGGATTACCGTCGCTTCCACCCACAGCGGATCACCCGATAGGTTTTTAGCGTACACCAAGTCACCTACCTGGAAGGTATGGCATCGGCCACTGGATCCGAGTGGTTTTTCCGGTTCGTAAGCTGGTGTAACCGGTCGAGGTGGGAGCGGAGCTTCTGTCCCATTAGCAGCTCGGCGGGAGTTTTGTTGGTGACGCTGTGAGGTATGATGTGCTGTAGAAAAAGGATTCGGTTGATTTTCTCGTCGATGTTGTCGTAGTCTATTTTCTGTAGCGTTTTCTTGACGAATTGGACCATGCGCTCAGCCCTACCATTGGCCGCAGGGTGAACAGGCGAAGTGAGCGCATGTCTGATCCCGCAGTCAGCCAGGTACTGCTCAAAGGACAGCACGGTAAATTGGGGCCCATTGTCGGATACCAGAACGTCTGGTAATCCGTGGGTTGCAAACAGTCTTTCCAGTCTCTTGATGACCGCTTTTGTGGTCATGTTCGTCATACGATGGATCTTGAGCCAATTCAAGTAGGCGTCGATGGTTAACAAGAAGGTGTGGCCTTTGGTCGGCCCAGCAAAGTCCAGGTGAATACGGGACCAGGGTCCCCGTGGTGTCTCCCATTCGGTTGGGATTGCCTTTGGTGGAGCGTTGCTCACTTCTTGGCATCTATGACAAGCTTTGACCCAAGTCTCGATTTGCTTGTCGATGCCTGGCCACCATGCGTAGCTTCGTGCGAGGGCTTTCATTCGCACGATGCCGGGATGGCCATTGTGCAAGGTTCTCAGTACTGCTTGTTGGAGTCACTCTGAGATAACAACTCTATCACCCCAGATGAAACAGCCCTTTTGAGAAAACAACTCTGTTTGTCGACTTTTGAATGGTGTGAAGTCGTCTGGCATTTGGTCCAATGGCCATCCGCGTTCCACCCAACTGAGGACTCGCACTAAGGTGGGGTCACATCTTGTTTCTCTCGCAATATCACGGGTGGTTAATGGCGGTGCGTGAAGTGTCTTGATCTGCAATGTGGTTACTGTAGGCGCGGGGTCGTTGAGAGTCTCTGGAAGCGGTGTTCAGCTCAATGCGTCGGCGTGGGGAATGGCTGTCCCCGGGCGGTATTGTAGCTGATAATTATAAGCAGCCAAGAATTCTGACCAGCAAATCATCCTGGGAGATAATATATAGGGAGTCGGTTTATCTCCGGCTATTATCCCCAGCAACAGTTTGTGGTCAGTCACAATAGTAAAAACCCGGCCATACACGTCCTCGTGGAATCTTTTAATGGCAGACACAATAGCAAGGGCTTCTTTATCGATCTGGCTATAATTTCGCTCAGTTTTTGAAACTGGATGCTGCTATAGCCTTCCTTATATAGGCAACCCAATAACTATTCAACCAATAACAATCCAGAACGCTAGTTCTGTTAACCAATGCGAGTGGCCCGTTAATGGCCAATCAGATCTCCCTGAATGGACCAATCCAATTCTGCCATTAACAGCCAATCAGAAGTGCAGGGCCAGAACCCTACACTAGACTTCAAGCTCAAGATAACTTTATTTAACATTTATGCATTCACAACAACCTCAGTATTTAGGTATAATTCTCACTGGTATAGTTTACATCTACATACACAGCAAAAACAAAACTAACATGTCAAAATCAGCCCTATATTAATCTTTCTCCCTGATATATGTTTTTTCCATGTAAAGAATGTTGTTATTGATGGTATATATTCATTGATGGTAAAAGCACCTTGAAGCGTAAAGTGCTTTTGTTCAGACATAGATCGACATCTATATTTTATGAAAAGTAAGCTTTAATAATGCCTAAACTAATCTCAGTAGGGCTTGGCTATGACATACAAGTGGACATACAACTGGCCATATGTCCTCATAATGCTCCAGGTCTGTTTGCCTCTAAGTCAGCAGCTGGGATAGCACATTGCACAATATAATTTGTTGAATCATAATTGCTTGGCTGGGTTCACACAACATGCTAAATCATAAATCTTAGTGTATAAATCACTGAGTACACATATGCAGACCAAAATTAAACAAATGTGACTTGGTGCAACCCGGTCCAGTTACAATTTCTCAGATGTAACTCTTCTTTGTTGCTCATGCCTTTTTCAGCACAAAAGTTTCTGCTTCTCTTGTGCTCAGACCTGTTCTCATTCTTATCTATTTTCGTTTAGCTCTGTGATGCTTCCATCTTTTTATATACTGCACATATATTGATGTTGAAATTGAAGATCTCATGCTGCCTATTTTTCCCAATGGAAGAAAATGTAGCTAGGTGTCTTTCAACCACCCAAAAAATGGTATGATGAAAACTGATTAAGAAAATGTTTTTCTCCATATCAATCTCCTGCTTTAGATTGCAGCTCAGTATTATATCTTTTGAAAGAGTCACAAGAGTTCATCATCCATACCATTTTTTTTGTTAATCTTTCAGTGCAATATATTTTCCATTGTGGAAGAAACCAATCCAAAGAATTATTTTCTTTTAGCTGCCCAGTCATTCAATGACTATGGATATTCTTTAATAAATTGCTTCAATCTCAGCCTAAGTTTTCCACAGATTTCGTTTCTTTTTCATCAAAGTAATTTTTCTATTTCTTGCCTCCATTTCACTATAGCAAGTCTTATTTTTACAGTCTTATTTTGTCCCATATGTAAATGTACGAAGGTTTTTTTTTTTTTAAAAAAATCACCTGTTTACCTACTGTATCATTTAGATGTACAACTCAAAATTGGAAATGTGGGGATATCTGTAGCACACTTGTGTTTGTGTTAGCACCATCTGTATGTGTAATGGCACCTCCAGAGGACCCAAATGTTTCCATTTGCTTGGTCTGAATTTTTCATAACAACAAATGTCAAAAGACTATGTAATTCAACAGGAAATGATAGTCTTTCATCAGTGCCTTGCTTCATGTGTTTTCAGAAAAGGGCAACCACTTGTTTACTGCCAATGTGAAACCTGAAAACCTTTGGTTAGGCATTCAAATGCCTATAATCTGGGCAAAATGATTTAACTGAGAATAATTAGCACAAGTTTTGTGACATTGTTCTTAAATGATAGAGGTTATGTCTTATAACATGGAGCACCTTTAGAAAGAAGATTTACCCCTTTCCCATGGTGCTTAGAGCCATGAGGAAGTGTTAGCACATCATTACTATCACTTAGGGCTAATATTGATTGCACTTTTGCTTCATTTATTCAGAACTAAAAGATGTTTCTTGGTTATTTTATATCTTTAAGGAACTATAGACTTCAGCTATTGAGTGCTGTGGTGGAATGGGAAACCTGCCAAAATGATTTTTCTTCTTTAGGCAATGCCAACACTAATGAGATGTACTAATTACATCTGGCCTACTAATTAACTGCTAGAAAGTCACTCAAGAATGTACAGAATATGAAATGAATTTTATTCTTGGGAGAAAAAGTAATAATTATGTGGCTATTATCCTTCATAGCACATTGAGGAAACTAATGCGTCTTGAATTTTAGATGCTGAGCAGTGAAACTTTGACTCAGAACATTTCTTTGGAAGCTAGACTGGACATTTGTGCAAACATTAAGTCATTGATATAATTTGGTAGCCTTGTATAGTGACAGAAAATATTGCAATATTAGTTCAACTGCATGTTTGAAAGCTACCCTTGGCCTAAATTAGCTTCTGTATGAAGCATTTCTGCATAAGCCTTCACAGAAGGTTTGTTGTTGTTTGTTTGTTCATTTGTTTTTTTTATTTTCTGTGTGGTCTAGTTTGATTTTTCATCAAGACCACTCTAATAACAAATATCAGCAAAACTATATGTCTTCCTCCCACTCTAATAAGAAAAGTGGCACTTCTGACAAATGTATTTAATTGGCTAATATTCATTTCATTCATCAGTTTAGAAACCAGTATAAAAAAGACAAAACAGCTTTAAGCTATTTATCTCCTCTGCTGAATCAAGCTGGAAATGAAATCAGTTTAGAAATAGTTCTCTGAGTTTCAATACATTTCTCAGCACAAGCAATAAACCCAGTCAAGTATTGTATCTGGACAGCAGTTATGCTGGGCCTCAGTTAGTGCATTCCCCTGCTTCTTTGATCTTCCACCATAGGAAAGCAAGTCCAGTCATGTTCCTCTCTGCAGGAAGGTCTTTGAATACATGTAGTTTCCATATATCAATCATTTCCATGAATCCTCTTCTATTTAGGCCACTGATTCTCAACCTGTGATCCACAGAATGCTTTGGGGAGATGTCATCATGGTGGGTCTGTGAATGCTTGAAGAATTGTTGTTATTTAAATCTTGAGTTAATTCTTGGGGGTCCATGGCCATGGTCTGTGGCCACATAAGGTATGCAAAGGGCATCAATGCTGAAGAAAAAGTTGAGATTTAGGTCATATGTTTATTAGTCTTACAAACAATTCTGGGCAATTTTACCTCTTTTGACCAAAAGATGTCCGTGTCATTAATTTCTTTAGAAACCAATTTAAAATATCAGGCATCTTCAACACTTCAACCACTGTATGTTTTCACTGATATAACAAGGCCCCAACCACCCCACCAATGGATTTCAAAACCATTTCTTAATTCAAGAGCAATTCTTTCATACATTTTGAGGTTTTGATTATATCAAATTTTCATGTTTCATTAAATGTGTTTAGGAACATCTCATCCCAGTAAATCTATTCTTCCTGCTCCAGGCATATCTGTTAAGCAACTGTGCAATAAAGAAAATAATTTCAAAGAAGAAAAAAAATACACATCAATCTCTATTAATCAAGAATACCAATGAGAATGTGAATTCAATAAATTAAAGAGAAACTGTTAAATTAAAAGATTAATCAATCTCTAGTAAAATAATGGAGGGTAAAGAAAGAATTTGCAGAGAACAAATTCTTGGAGACATAAAATGTTACATTTGCTCTCATGATAGGAAGCTTTCTTCTAATGGTACTGTTAAGTTCTGCGCATGGGTGCAAGGAGCGGAGACGAGGCAGTGAACAGTGAACTTCAACTCCTTATTAAGCATACTGAACAGAGCAATCACCTAGGGCAGCAGCAGCCCTTTTATAAGGTTGGCTGCTGTCCTATTAGCCAATGAAAAACATGGAATTGTTAAACCCTTGAACCAATGAGAGTTGGCCTGTTAACAGCCAATCAGATGTCCCAGAAAGGACCAATCCGATGTCGCTATTATCGGCCAATCAGAAGTGCAGGATTAGAACCCTGCTTTTTACTTAAGGTTGTTAAAACTTTAATAAATGCCTTTATTAGTTCATAACACCCCTCCCCCTTAGGTTCCGTTTGAGTGGTGCGGTAACGTAATCGCATAGATATGCAGGTCGTTTAAATTGCCTATTAGATTTGCGCTGTCCAATCAGTTCCTGTCTGTAGTCCGGTTCCGGTGGAACATTTTTTGATTTATCTGGTGCAGGCAGTTCCGCATCCCCACAGGACAATTCGGCACCGCTAATTCTGTCATCGTTGTCCTCCGGTTCCTGGGGGCTTGCCTCCGTTGAGGTGTTTCTCTGTGGCGAGGCACACCCCCTTCCTGATTGTTCTTCATGGATCGCGCCTGGCCGCTGACTTTCTTTGATTTCGTCATCCAGCATCTCGAATTCGGTTCCCTCGACATCCCCTCCCCCCTCAGTTTGAGGGTCACAGGAGTCGTGGGAACTGGGTTGCAACCTAGAGCGAAGCTGATCCATATGGCGTTTCCATATTTTCCCGTCCCTTATTTGTACGCGGTACGATCTGGGCCCGGTGGCTTGGGTTACGGTTGCTTCGACCCACAACGGTTCACCGGAAAGATTTTTAGTGAAGACTAAGTCGCCTTCCTTGAATTCGAGGCACTTTCCGCTAGATCCACAGGGTTTCTCTGGCACGTAGGCCAGGTGGAGACGGTCGAGGTGGGAGCAAAACCTGCGTCCCATCAACAGTTCAGCTGGTGTTTTGTTGGTTATGCTGTGCGGGGTGATGTGTTGGAGTAGGAGTATTCTGTTCAGTTTGTCGTCAATGTCCCCATGGTCCATCTTGTGGAGAGTTTTGTTAAGAAATTGGACCATGTGCTCGGCCCTTCCATTGGCTGCAGGGTGCACCGGTGAGGTTAGCGCATGGCGGATGCCCCGGTCCGCTAAGAATTGTTCGAACACCAGGGCCGTGAACTGGGGTCCATTATTGGAGACTAAAACGTCTGGCAGTCCATGTGTTGCGAATAGTTTATTTAATTTGCAGATGACTGAATCGGTTGTAGTAGTCTTCATCTTGTGGATTTCGAGCCAGTTGGAAAAGGCATCCACTGTTAGGAGGAATGTATGTCCCTTAGTAGGTCCCACAAAGTCAATGTGGATGCGGGACCATGGCCCCCACGCGGTTTCCCACTCCATTGGAGTTGCTCTAGCAATCACCAAGGGCAGCAGCAGCCCTTTTATAAGGTTGGCTGCTGTCCTATTAGCCAATGAAAAACATGGAAGTGTTAAACCTTTGAACCAATGAGAGTTGGCCTGTTACCAGCCAATCAGATGTCCCAGAAAGGACCAATCCGATGTCCCTGTTATCGGCCAATCAGAAGTGCAGGATTAGAACCCTGCTTTTTACTTAAGGTTGTTAAAACTTTATTAAACGCCTTTATTAGTTCATAACAGGTACAATACAGTTCCTAAGGGGTTTTAAAATGAGATGTTTAAACTCTGCAAGGGCTCACAGTTCCTGAAAGAAAGAAACTCGTTTTAGCAAACATTTGTATATTTCTTCACTAGAATCTACATTCAAAATTGAAATCAGTAATTTGAAGCACAATAACTGATATTTCATACTCTTAAGTGGCAAGTTGAGCTGTCAACACCTAGCTAGTCACTCCAAATATGGTTTTCATATTGCTATGATAGATACTCAGTAATCAGCCACAATGCATTTCATCCTCCACTTGAACAATCTGTTCTTCTTGTCCTCCTGCTAAGAAATTATTTTGCCATGAAAAACAAAACAATTCCTGATTTACAATATACTGACTTACAATATACTGACTTACATTTTGGATTAAATTTATACTCCTCTCTCCTTTAGTTAAAAAGTATTTTCATGTAGAGGTAGAAGAAGTCATGTCATTAAATACTCAGATATAAGACAACACATGCTGTAAGCTGGCTAGAGTTGCTTTGAAACTAGATGGATAGCAAATAAATTTCATAAATTAAACAATTAATTAAATAACACATCTTGATTGATCTAAAGCAAATATGGGCATTTTACAACCCCTGGGCCACATCCAGCCCTTTGGCTGTTCCTGTCCATGAGGTCAATCAGAAATTTAGATTTCAGCAAGGCATTTGACAAAGTAGACCACAACCTACTTTTTAGTAAGCTAGAAAAAAGTGGAATAGATAGCACCACCACTAGATGGACTCGCAACTGGATGGCAAACCGTACTCAACGAGTAGTCCTTAATGGGTCTAAGTCTACATGGAGGGAAGTAAGCAGTGGAGTGCCACAAGGTTCCATCTTTGGCCCAGTACTCTTCAATATCTTCATTAATGAGTTAGATAAGGGAATAGAAGGGGAACTTACCAAATTTGCAGATGATACTAAGCTGGCAGGAATAGCTAACACCCAAGAAGATAGACTCAAGATCCAGATGGATCTTGACAGACTAGAACACTGGGCCATATCTAACAAAATGAAATTCAACATAAAGAAAAGTAAAGTCCAACACTTAGGCAAGAAAAATCAAAAGTACGCATATAGACTGGGTGAAACCAGGCTCAATAGCAGTAACTGTGAGAGGGATCTTGGATTCTTAGTGGACAACCAGCTAAATATGAGCCAGCAGTGTGCAGCAGCAGCCAAAAAAGCTAATGCAATCCTAAATTGTATTAACAGAGGGATACAATCAAGATCAAGGGAAGTACTAATACCACTCTATAAAGCCTTAGTAAGACCACACCTGGAGTACTGCATCCAGTTTTGTTCACCACATTATAAAAAAGATGTTGAGGCTCTAGAAAAAGTACAGAGAAGAGCAACCAGGATGATTAGGGGACTGGGGGCTAAAACATACAACGAATGGTTGCAGGAACTGGGCTTGGCTAGTCTAGTGAAGAAAAGGACCAGGGGAGACATGATAGCAGTCTTCCAATATTTGAGGGGCTGCCACAGAGAGGAAGGGGTCAAGCTATTTTCTAAAGCATCTGTAGGCCAGACAAGGAATAATGGATGGAAACTGAGCAAGGGGAGATTTAACCTGGAAATAAGGATAAACTTTCTGACAGTGAAAACAATCAACCAATGGAACAGCTTGCCCTCGGAAGTTGTAGGAGTGCCATCACTTGAGACTTGCAAGAAGAGATTGGACAGAAATGGTGCAGGGTCTCCCACTTGGGTGGGGGGTTGGACTAGATGACCTACAAGATCCCTTCCAACTCTGATTATCTGTTAAATCTGTTAAATTAGAAATCAAACGTAAATATGTGTAAGCCATGCACACAGTACAACTGCATTGCTTTTATTTTGAAGGCAACTGGGCTTTTTATTATTATTTACATATCTGTGTCTGTGTGTGACTACATATCTTCATGGTCCTATTGGTTCTGCCCTTTGCAACAGTTCCAGTAATAGGATAGGGAACACAGAGAACAAGAAGATCATAAGAAATTCCACATAGGGCTTTTTTGCTGCTCCAGAATCGGTTCCAAAATGTTCTGCTACCAAACTGATGATTAATTAGATCAACTGCTGTGTATTCAAAATCACCCTAGAAAACGGAAGAATCTTTCTGTTTTGCAGTGCAAAAGCTCTACAGAACACACACTCAGTCTCTTCCTCTTGTCTCTACTGCCTTCCCTCACTTCCTCACTCTTGAGATTCAGCTGATCTAAGATTTTATTCACAGGTCCTTAAAGATGCAAGATAACTTTATACAACCAAACAAATACATATCATTCAGTTGAGACTGATCTGGTCTGTTCCAATTCTTCACAGGTACACACAACTCTTCCCCAACACCATTACCACTACTCCTCCACCACTGCAGCCTAGAGAAGCAAGCTGTAGCAAAATTGACCATAGTTCGATTTCACTTTCTCTTCAGCAGAGGCTTAGACTATTTCCATGCATCCCCCTGCTGCTGCATTTTTTCCAGCAGTCACTTCAGGACTAGGGAAGTGAGTGGGGTAGCAGTGTCTTTCATTTCTTTGTTGTATGTAGGTAGCAAGAATATTTGTTGGTCTAGAACCTACAAGAGATGAGAGTGAGCTCACCTGATGATAGACATTCTTGCATTGGTAGGAAGCAGGAAAGGCAGACAGTATTCCCATTCTGTTTTCTGCACTCTGAGGTCTGCAGCAGTGAAGATGGTCAAATAGCCAGCTTTGTGGTTTAGATAGATTGGGGAATTGAAGGCTGTATGAATAATCTAACAGCAAAAGAACCTAGTCAAATGGAGAAATAAGAAGAGAAGGTAAACAAAAACAGAACACATTGTGTTGTTTCACCTCCCTGACTTTTAATGCAGCCAGAGACTGGGCTAGCCTTTGTAAATTTCTAGTTTTCATCACTGTTTCTTCATACCTCACATTCTGCTATATGATATGGAAATTACCAACTTGTATAATTAATTTTACATGATATTCGCAGCTCAAGTTAGTTTAGTATTATCCTCTTTTGTGGTTGGAGTCGAATTAGACTGATTAAAAACAGTGGGATATTTCATAAAGGCATGAGATACTGCTGGGAAAACATTTTCACTACTGATTTTAAAAAGGAAGGAAGGAAGGAAGGAAGGAAGGAAGGTAGGAAGGAAGGAAGGAAGGAAGGAAGGAAGGAAGGAAGGAAGGAAGGAAGGAAGGAGGCACAGCTTGAAATGCTGAAGTTTAACAACTAGTCAATTCGTTCAGTGAGGAAACATCTTTTGTATTGTTTTGAACTAGTTCTTCATGACAGCTGCAGGCTAAATGTAAACACTGGTTTTTGACAGGTTGGATTTTTGTCACTTAAAAAAATTTAAAAAATTATCCAAAGTTTAAAAATCACATATTTCTCAGCTACAAAGAGATTTAGTTCTTGGATCTTTCATCTGCATTAAAGCTATCACTCAAAACAAGGATTTATTTTATTACCAGAACTGAAGGGTGTTCTAAAAAGTAGCTATGTAAAACAGTTGTATATGGTCACATGGTGATTGGACACATAACCAGATATAAAATTTTACAATAGTAATAATACTAATGTTTTAGTATAACTATGATTACTGTTATTTCTTTTCTTTTTTTTTTGAAAGTTTTATTTGGGTTTTCACAAAAAGAAAAAACATAATACAAATAAAACATCTTTTTTTGAAAATAGCATGGTCCCGGGTTACACTTCTTCATACAGACACAACTCAATTTCATGCTCATTTTTGTGCTCTATTCCATATCTTATTACTGTTTTACATTTTCTACATAATTTTTCCCCTCTTTTAATTTTCTCAATTTTATTTTGATTATCTCATCTCAATTCAAATCATTATATTTATACTTTTGTTCATACTGTTTCAATTTCATATTATCTTTTCTCATTCAACAAATTTTCTCCTGTAATTGGAATATGACACCTTTATATCTTTTAATTTTATCCATTCAACTCTTATTTAAGCTTCAATGTATACCTTAAGGTTATAACATTCAATATAATACATAATTTCCAATCGAATTCTGCTTGGGACATTCTTAAAAAACACACTATATTCTTAAAAGAAGATTATAAATATATGTAATTAATATACTCATTCAATTCCAATTCACTTCTATCATTAATATTCATTAAAATCTTAACATCTTTAACATTTCTTTTCAATTAAATATCATACTTCCTTGGGAACACTTATAAGCTTTCCATAATTAATTTTTCCCCATTTCTCTTCACTTATATTTTATAAATTATTAAATAATTAAAATGTTCCCATCTTTCCTAATTCAATTCTCTCATTCGTTTTATTTCATTTATTTATTAACAAACATTCCACTAGATTACAATAACTATTTTATCCATCATTTTAATCATACATTGTTCCATATTTTCTGAAATTATTTCTATTTCTAATATAACAATACTATCTTATGTACCTTTGCATAGTCCCTTTTTCAATTAAATTTTCACCCATTATCTCTAAATAGGCCCTGTTTCTCTATATCTTGTTTCTGTCCTTTAGAACTTCTTTCCCTTTCCTTCTTCCCTCTCTTCTTCTCCCTCCCCTTTTTACCCCCTTGTCTCTCTACTTCTAACTCTCTCATCTGTAATCCCCTCTTCTGTTGCTTTCTAATATTATACTTATTTTTCAAACTATTTTTTTTGTTGTTGTTTTTTCAAATCTTAAACTTTTCATTCTCTTTCCCCAACTTTCCTTTTTTTCCCCACATAAAATTACTTGTTCATTAAAGATGGCTTCTTCTTTGTCCCAATCTTCTTGTTCTGCAAGCGTTTCTTGTTGTTGCTCATAGTTCCAGATGTCCATTTCTAAAAGTTGAAATACGAAGCCAAAAGAGCCTCTCCCTTCTTCTTTGTAGTTTTTAAGTTCCATTTTCAGTTCTTTTAAAAGTGGTGCCATTTTAAACAGTTTTAAACAACCACCTATTTGATTTTAGTCATTCAAATGCAATAACCAAAAATCCAGAGATCACCAAGTAATCCAAACACTCCCAAGCTGTTTCTTCTTGCTTCTTTTTTCCACTTTCTCTTCCTGAGTTTCTATTATTTGGTTGCCAAGTTTCAGTTAAAATGTATCTTTTAGAAGTCTTGTTGAGGTTTTACTGTGAATTCCTTTTAATTCCAGGCAGTCTCCTCCCTTTTTTCCAGATCCTGCCCTTTTATTCTTTTTCTCTCCTTTCCT
>BHEV01017304.1:0-25118 GCA_004319985.1 Emydocephalus ijimae | reverse complement strand
CTTCTGTCACCACTTCATTCATCTCCAGTCTGATTTGTTCAAACACACTCACATCCTGTGATTTTCCACTCACCCCAACCATCTTAATCGCTTTCTTGGATATATGTACATCTTCTATCGGATCACACACAGAAGTCCGGCTTGCGCCAGTATCTATCAGGAACAACTGTTCCTGACGGTTAGGACCCACTATAATGTTTACCAATGGCTCCCTGCAAGTCCTCTTAAAGGAGCCAGAACAACCCTAATCATCATACAATGCATAGCTCCTTTCCTCCCGGTTGGTAGGACACTCGCGCGCAAAGTGACCTTCCTTCCCTCACCTGAAGCAACTCCTATCCATTCCAGGTTGTCTCATTCCCATGCCTCTCCCTCTAGAACCTCTTCCTCTGCCCCGAAAACTTCCCTGATTGTATCCCCCAAAATTCTCTCTCCTTTCTCCAGTTGGACCCTTCCCAAAATTCTTCACCTCATTCTTTCTTTCTTCACCTCATTCTTCATTGCAGCTTGCATGGCTGCAACCATCATTTGTGACTTCTGTTTGGTTTTTACAGTGTCTCTGTTCACAAAAGCTTGTTGGGCTGCTTTCAGGAGATCAACAATTCCCACAGCTCAGCAGGTTTTATGGGGACAGCCACAAAGACTGTCACCGGGTTGCCTGCAGTATTGATCCCATTAGGGACTTTCCCTAAGAGGAAATGCATCCACTTCAGGTTTTTCTCTGAATGGAAAATCCTGAACACTTCTCTTTAATCCTTCCACTTCTTTCTCAGCCGTGGATAAAGGGGCAGCTGAGGAGGGGGTTGTGCCACCGGCAATGGTGGTGGTGCCATAGGAACATTGGCAGGCGCATTATTCAAATTAGAATTTGCGGGCGGCGGACTCTGCAGCCAATCGTCCATCTCACTCATTGTCTTTTTGTTGTGATATGTATTGACCCTCAATTGGAGGGACAGGACCTTCAAATTTCACATGAAACCATACATCTATGTATGCAATTTGAGTGGTCATTTTGTGTTGGAGAATATAGTCTCGCAATTTGGTCATCCAATAGGTACTGGTTTCCCCCTCAGGACTCAAGTGATATGGGAATTTAGGATCAATCAAAGAGTATTTTGGCCATCGGTCTCGACAAAGATAAATCATGTTTTTCTTTTTGAGATGTTTGGTGAATTCCTTTAAATTCGGGGAGAACCACTGCTGGAGTAGTTGTCTCAAAGGCGAATCTACCAGAATTGATTTTCTGCCGTTGTCAGATTTCCCTGTCCCAGACAGGCTTCCTCCAGGCTCCCAGAGCCTCACTCTGCCCCTTTCCCATCCCCTGCTCTTTCAGACTCCCAGAGCCTTGACTCACCAGTCCAGTCCTCCAGCAGACGCTGGATTCCCCCAGGGAGTTTAAGGACCTCTCTCTTTCAGACTCCTAAGCCCAGTCCTCCAGCAAACGCTGGATTCTCCCAGAGAGTTTAAGGACCTCTTTCTTTTGGGCTGCAAATGAAAGGAAACAAAGTTTACCTGATCTGATCACTCCTGGACTCTCCGAAGTCAAAGGATGTGTGGGTGTCCCCAACTCAGATCATTCTCACATACTCTCAGCCGGCACTTCTTCTCAGTTCTTTTTCCAAGGATCGTCTGGATTTCCCAGTCACCTCGGGAGTCTGACCAAATTCGGGGAGAGGTGCCTCTCAATGGGAGGTTGTGGCCACTCTCTTACCTGGTCCCCGCTTTCCAGTCGGCCGCCGTCGAGGATCCCGGACGAGCCCCCAAATTGTGAGATTGTGGCTTAGAAAAAGCACCAGGATTCAAAGTTGATCCAAGGAAAAAGACTTTATTGGAATAAAGCATCTGCAGATGGGTTCTCCCCTTTTTGGCAGTTGAGGAGAGAACGAAAAGCAAAGCTTAAAGGCTAGACTATTATACCTAAAAATTGACCCCCTCCCCATTATGCAAATGGATTGGTTTACAATCTACCTTCCAGAACACGTTACAATTCATTACCTTATATGTGCATAGCACGCAGCGAACACCTCCCTAACACGAGGACATACATCAACATATCATGCGCAAAGTTATAGTTCAACAGTTCAATTGGTACCCCTCCCCACTTCAGAAACGTTCCAAGGGGGTTCAATAGTTCCCAGCACTTCAAAGGCATTCCAAGATTGGTCGACATTTTAATTGGCACCTTTTAACTGGTGCCTGATACTTTCCTTACTTCAAAGGAAAACCTCCCTTTTTCATCTTGAGTTTTGAGTCACAAAATAGATACACTCCTCACAGAATGAAGCTTTTGGAATCTGAGCATTCTGAATTCCAGGAAGAATTACATACTCATGTTAAAATCAACACATGGGTACCCTCCTGGTTCTGCATTTCCCAAAAGTTGCAATGGAGTTCTCAGCTACAAAAATCAAACATGCAAATTTATTCTAAACATATTTAAATTAATACTTTTAAATTAATTAAGAAGCATTTAGGAATGTATACTTGAATAAATGTATATTTACAAGTGTATTTAAATGGGTATGAAGGCACCCCTGGGTATCATGTCATAAGATTGCAGCCAAATCTTTCCCTAAAGAAAATATAAGATTGGGAAGGAATACACCAGGGATGCAGACATAGAGAAGACATTTTCTGAAAGGGAACTCATATGGCAAATATTGTTCCCTGTTTGTTTGACAAAGAAGAGTTCAGTCTCTTATCAAGGAAAATACTTTGTTGGGGGCAGTAAGAAACTGAGGAAAACATCAGATAATTTGAAATTAATATTCTTTGGCTAAATGCCAAGAAAATGCATGCCCTTATACTATGCTGTGGGAATTTTTTTGTTTTGTTTTTGTTTTAAATCTCCTTAGTCTTACTTTGGTCATCTTTTAAATCTTTTCAACTTGAAATAGGTCTCTGATAAAAGAATACAAACACCATCTCTATGTAAATAAAGCTTTTCTACATACAAAAGACCAGAGGAAGGGAAGTTTAATATGTAACCTTTTATCCTGCAAAATATGCATTACTTCCTATTATGATAAACAGTTCTTATGTTTGAGAAGAAAATGGCTATACATATACATTCCAATTATGTATTCATTTGACTTTATATTATATAAATACAGCTCAATTTAGATAAATGTCTGAAGCCAAAGGAATGCATTAGGAGTTGAACCGAACCCCTGCTTTGCCCTTCCCATTGTGGTTGTAAGATTTGCATTTTATAGTGGCATATTACAAATATGCAAATTTCATTATGGTTTTGAATTACAATGTTATCATCTCTATTACCCATTAGTAGTAAACACAGGCTTTTTGGATGAATATATCCTTGGCTCAACTGCTTGCTTAATAACTTTTCATCAGTGAGTTGCCTTCTTCTCTCCTTGTAAAGCCTTCCCCAAGCCTTTCTGAAGCTTCATTGTCCTTTGAGAAAGCAAGGCAAGGAATCAGGCCATCAGAGGCAAAACAACATGGTGCATGGACAGAGATCTCTCTGTTCTATGATCCATTTACTAGATTTTTATATTGCCATATGGTACAAGGAATCATGGTCTACAATTAAAAACAAATAATATGTATGGTTCAAAAAATGAAGATGAATTATTAAGTGTCCCAATGATGATTGGAAAAGATCCTGATGTTGGGAAAGATTGAAGACAACAGGAGAAGGGGACAGCAGAGGATGAGATGGTTAGATAGTGTCATCAATGCAGTGGGCATGGGTTTGGGTGGACTCTGGGAGGAGACAGTGAATGACAGGGATGGGTGGGCTGGCATGCTGTAGTCCATGGGGTCATGGAGAGGCAGATGCAACTTAGAATTATTTATTCTTTATTGGCCAAGTGTGATTGGACACACAAGGAATTTGTCTTGGCAAATGCTCTCAATATACATAAAAGAAAAGATACATTCATTCAAGAGTCAAGAATCATAAGGTACAACAACACTTAATGATAGTTGTAGGGTACAATAAGTAATCAAATCATACTCGGAAACAGTAAATATAAATCCTAAGGATACAAGCAACAAAGTTACAGTCATACAGTCACAAATGGGAGGGGATGGGAGATAGGGAGCGATGAGAATATTAATAGTAATAGTAGTGAAAACTTTGTAAATAGTTGAATAGTGTTGAGGGAATTATTTGTTTAGCAGAGTGATGGCTTTTGGGGAAAAACTGTCCTTGTGTCTAGTTGTTCTGGTGTGCAGTGCTCCATAGCGTTGTTTTGAGGGAAGGAGTTGAAACAGTTTATGTCTGGGATGTGAGGGGTCTGTAAATATTTTCACAGCCCTCTTTTTGACTGGTGCAGTATACAGGTCTTCGATTGAAGGCAGGTGGGTAGTAATTGTCTTTTCTGCAGTCCTCTGAAGTCTGTGTCTGTCCTGTTGGGTTAGTGACTGAACAATAAATGATTAGATCCTTTGAATAATTCCATTTCAATAATTTTACTGAGTATCAGAACAAAATAATCTTTTGGAATACAGATGGGAGGGTAGGAGCCACTGCTACAGAAACACCCAGATTTTTTTTTTTCCTCCACATCTCAGGTAAAGATGGATATCCACTGTATATCTTTACCTGAGGTAAAGTATGTCCACTGGATGAATAGGATCTGCTTGAAGCAGAGAACAATGCAGGTTTCAAAGATTTAACTGTAATGCAGATAACATTTCCAGCTGCCTGCCTGAGGTCAGGCAATCTCTGGTTCATTAGCTGTCAAGAGTACTACAAAAGCAGTCAAACTTTTTGTGGCCAAAGCATTTGGAGCTAAATGGCTTCCAGAGACTGCAGGAGCTACGATGGAGATACAATGATACCATCAGAAGAAGTTGCAGCAACATTTTTAATCTGTTCTGGGACGTCTGGGTGGATGTTAAGCATTGATATGTACCTCTTTAACTAAAAAAAACAACAACCACAAAATTTGGCTGCCAAAATGGAGCTGAAAAAATGGCAAAATCATACATGGCCAATTGGTTGTAGGATGTCCTCCTGAAATAATTCAATGATCCTGGACAAAAAATGAATCAGTTTAGAACATTCAGGTGATTTTTTTATGAACTACCAGTAGTTCTCAATTTACAACTGGGACCAGAATTTCTAATGCTAAGCAAAGCAGTTGTTAGGTGAGTTTCACCTGATTCTACAACCTTTTTTGTTTGTTAAGTAAATCTCTTCTGTTGTTAAGTGAATCCGCCTTCCTCCATTGATTTAGCTGGTTGAAATCTGACTGGGAAGGCTGTAAATGCTAATCACACAACCCTAGGACATTACAACTGTCATAAGTACATGCCCATTGTCAAGCACTTGAATTCTGATTGCATGACCCTAAGGATGCTGCAACAGTCATAAGCATAAGGATTGACTGTAAGGACTAGCTATATACTGATCTGGACTGAAAAAAGGAGCAGGAGCAGGAATGTAGTGGATTAGACTAAAATTATGAAACCTACAACATTTTTCTTCTTGGTCTCTGTGTGTGAACAAATATGTCTATTTTGAAGTATGAGCTATACTGGGACTACCTCGATGTTGCTCTTTCTATTAAGCAACTTCTTGTGATTGCTTTCACTGGTTGAGGATAAAGTAGGGAGCTCTTATAAGCAGTGGTGGTATTCCAGCAGTTCAGCCCAGTTCTGCTGAGCTGGTAGTGCCGATGAGCAGCGGAGACTGAAGCAGTTCTCTCCAACGCTTTGCTGTTGGGCCCACCCATCTGCTCGGGCTCCCATACTAATCTTTATTCCCTGCTTTTAAAGAGCAGTTGCTTTCCACAGCACAGCAGATTGCTGAGTGGCAGCTGCTGAAGTGACAGGGAGAATGCAAGATTGCAGGAGGTGAGTCAGCAAGCTTCTGGGCCTGCACAAAGCGTGTGTTTGGTACACACACACAAAGCGCGCCCGCCAAGCCATGCCCACCGAATTGGTGGCAAAAATATTTGAAATGCACCACTGGTTATAAGCTACCCAGAGTCACCTCCTCAGAGAAATGGGCAGCGAACAAATGTATTAATTAAATAACTAAATATAATAATCTAAATAATAAAAACTTTTCCGCAAGAGGAAATAAAAAATGGTTCCTTCTGTGATATGCTCAGGTCTTAAGTATTCAGAAATGACCAGATTCAAAAGAAAAGACTCTAATGCCACAGAGAAGTGAGAAAAGTACCAAGCAAATAGCTACAAAGCAGAGGATTATATCTGAAGGGGGAGGTTACGTTTCATTTCCCCCCCATGTAATATCAAAGAGAACACAGTGCACCTTGCTGTAAGTGAGATAAAAGGCATTCATTATTCAGGAATTACATGAGAAGCACAAACATATAATGTATGCAAATTAACACTGGAGGTAGAATTCAAAGCAAAATCAAAACTGAAGTTCTCTGGAGAAGAGCTCCTAGTACAGTTTTTCCTGCATTTTTTTTTTTAGAGTCTCTTTTAAAGGGAAGAACTTAGCTTGGAAATAAGCAAGGCACCCTAGAGCAGATGGATCATCTCATGTTGTGAATAAAATATTTTTTAGCATTCAGAGTTATGAGGTGAAAGTTACCTCAGATCAATGTCCTCTTAAATCTATCGCATACAGAACTATCATTATTCCACACACCCTGAAATCAAAAGAGACTGATACCAGTTTAGTCCATCAATGAATCTTTTTGGAATGATAAATCAACAATTGCAATGGGTCTTGAAGAGTTCTGATGATTATTATTTGTTTTATTTAGAAGAATGCTTGAGGTTCTCAAATCCTATAAATAGCAGGATCAGCACTGTTATGCTTTGAGCATGGGTGAGAAAGAATGGAGACAAGTCTCTGAATGGTGAACTTCAGCTCTTTATTTACATTGTGACTTCTTTCTCTAACAGCAGTAAAAGCCGCCTTATATAGGCAACCCTTGTAATGTTTAACCAATAACGAGCAATGGAACGCTAGCTCTTGTAACCAATAAGAACTCTCTGTTAAGGGCCAATTGGATTCCCCGGAACGGGCCAATCCGGTCCGGCCGCTTAACAGCCAATCAGAAGTGCAGGGCCAGAACCCTGCACTTACTCCAAGCTCACACTTTATTAATCAAATTGCACACACAACACCCCTTCCCCCTGGCTTCTTAGTTCAGGGTACAGTTACATAGTCCCTTAAATAGGACGGTTGTCTTTTTAGTCTCTTTGATTTTCGTTGTATTGGCTGGTTGCAATCCTGCTGAGGTAGATCGTTGTTTGGCAGTGGGGCTGCCTCTGGTTCAGAGTTCACTTCTACGTCGTTGCCCACATTTGCTGCAATTCCCTGAGGTGCAAACGTTTCTCCCTCCGGCTCCGCTTCCTGAGTTCCTATTAAATCGTCGTTTCCTTCTAACGGGTTTCCTAGGACTTCATCTTCTTCCGTACCTCCCCCCCCTCAGTTTGGTCGTAGGGGAGTTGCGGACTGGCCGCTGAAAGCCGTGACCGTAATTGGTCGATATGCCGTTTCCACAATTTATTGTCAAGGCATTGCACAAGGTAGGATCTAGGGCCGGTGACACGTACTACTGTCGCTTCTACCCACAACGGGTTGCCCGATAGGTTTTTTGCATAAACGAGGTCTCCTACCTGGAAGGTGCGACAGCGGCCGCTGGATCCTAGTGGTTTTTCCGGTTCATAAGCAGGGTGCAACTGGTCGAGGTGGGAGCGGAGCTTTCGTCCCATTAGCAGTTCAGCGGGAGTTTTGTTGGTGACAATATGTGGGGTGATGTGTTGCAAGAAGAGAATTTGGTTGACCTTGTCGTCAATGTTGTCATAGTCTACCTTTTGCAGGGTTTTCTTCACAAATTGGACCATGCGTTCTGCTCGGCCATTGGTCGCAGGGTGCGCAGGCGAGGTGAGCGCATAGCGGATGCCGCGTTCAGCGAGGTACTGCTCGAATGCGAGTGCAGTAAATTGTGGGCCGTTATCGGATACCAGGACGTCTGGTAATCCATGGGTTGCAAAGAGTCTGTTTAAAATCTTGATAACTGCCTCGGAGGTCGTAGTCGTCATGCGGTGAATTTCGAGCCAATATGAGTATGCATCGACAGTAAGCAGGAAGGTGTGGCCCTTGGTTGGCCCTGCGAAGTCCAGGTGAATTCGGGACCAGGGTCCACGTGGTGTCTCCCATTCAGTAGGCATGGCCTTTGGTGGGGCATTGCTGACTTCTTGGCATTTGGGACAAGCTTTAACCCACTGTTCGATTTGCTTGTCAATGCCCAGCCACCATGCGTAGCTTTGTGCAAGGGCTTTCATTCGCACGATGCCGGGGTGGCCCTTGTGCAAGGTTCTCAGCAACGCTTTTTGGAGTCATTCTGGGATAACGACTCTATCACCCCAGATGACACAGCCTTTCTGGGAGAAGAGTTCGGTTNGTGGTCGCATTTGGTTTCTCTCGCGATGTCTCGAGCAGTCAGTGGCAGCGAGTTGAGTGCCTCGATTTGCAATGTGGTTACCGTTGGTGCCGGATTGTCGAGAGTCTCTGGAAGCGGTGCCCGGCTCAATGCGTTGGCATGGGGAATGGCTTTCCCCGGGCGGTATTGCAACCGATAGTTATAAGCAGCTAAGAATTCTGACCATCGGGTCATCCTAGGGGATAATATGTAGGGGGTCGGCTTATCCCCGGCTATTATCCCTAGCAACGGTTTGTGGTCAGTCACAATGGTAAAAACCCTGCCGTACACTTATTTGTGAAATCTTTTCACAGCTGAGACGATTGCGAGGGCTTCTTTATCAATTTGTCCATAGTTCCACTCCGTTTTTGAAAGAATCTTTGAAAAATATGCAAGAGGGGCTTCGTTTCCATTTGGCAGTACGTGGCTCAAAATGGCGCCCACCCCGAAAGGCGATGCATCACAAGTTATCACGAACGGCAAAGTCTCGTTATACTGCATGAGTACAGAGTCAGAAGTGAGCAGTTTTTTAACATTTCGGAACGCCTGTTCTTCACGGTAACCCCATACCCAAATTGCTTTTTTTATCTAACAATCAGTGTAACGGTTCAGCGACAGTTGCTTTGTGCAGTAAAAATACATTATAGAAATTGATGAGGCCTAGGAACGCCTGGAGATCGGCCTTGTTTCATGGCCTGGGAGTGTTTTTGATCACTTTTAATTTACTTTTGGTCGGGTGAATGCCCTGGCTATCAGTCAGGTACCCTAAAATCTCAACACTGCCAGTACACAATTTACATTTGTTTTTTTTAACCTTAAGACCGGCTTCTTGGAATTTTTTTAGGACTAATTTTAACCGGTCCTGTAAAAATTTTTTTGTAGGGGCTGCAATTAATACATCGTCAAAATAGGGGACCACGCCCTTAATTCCTTGCAATAGCCTTTCCATAAGGCTCTGGAAGATCCCCGGGGCTACACTAACTCCGAATTGCAGCCGGGTACATTTAAAGGCACCGCGGTGCGTCACAATAGTTTGGGCCTGTGCCGTTTTTTCATCTACTGGTAATTGCTGATATGCCTGAGCTAAATCCAATTTAGCAAAAACTTTCCCTCCCCCCAGGGAATGGAGGAGGTGCTGCACCACTGGAACTGGATACACGTTCTGCTGCAGGGCGTGGTTCAAGGTGGCCCGGTAGTCCCCACAAATTCGGATTGACCCGTCTGGCTTAATGGGTGTTACAATAGGGGTTTCCCAAGGGGAGTGATTGATGGGCTCCAACACCCCCTGAGCTATCAGTTTGTTGAGTTGTTCGTCGATTTTCGGTTTTAAGGTGAACGGGACTCGACGGGGCTTCAAACGAATGGGAGCTACTTTTGGATCTAGGCTGAATGAGATCGGGGTCCCCTTGTACTCGCCTAAACTGTCCACGAAGACGTCCCTGAACTCAGAGATAAGGTCTTCCTCCCAGTCACAGCCACCGACTCGGTTTACGCCGGCCACTTCAATGCCGAGTGGCGCGAACCATTGGAGGCCCAGTAGGCTAGGCCTATCTCTATTGATGACCATTAAAGGTAAGTACGCTGTGTGCTTCTTGAAGGAGACTCGGACTCAGCAGGACCTGACGACGGGGATTCGATTCCCCTGGTAGTCCTTGAGGATGAGGCGTTGGAAACGGAGATCTTGGCATTGAATTGTGGGGATGAGTTGCTTGAGTGTCTTCCAAGACACCATCGAGAGGGACGATCCCGAGTCGACCTCCGTGTGGCAAGGCTGGTTTTCGATGGCTTCTGTGACTCGGATTTTCTTAGTGTCCAAGGTTGAGGCGTGACCGATAGTGATAGTATGGTGAGCCTCTTCTCTCTGCAAAGCTCGATTTCTGTAGGAGTGGTTTACTGGCGCTCGCCTTACAGGACGGGTTCCTGTCGATTGGCGATAGTTAGCCCCTTTTGAGGCCTGGCTGGATCCGGGCAAACTGCGGCAGACCCGTCCGATGTGGCCTCGTTTCCCGCACTCATGGCAGAGTGCGTCGCGGAATTTGCATTCAAACCTGGCATGGTCGGCTCCACAACCAGCGCAAGCGCATAGGGGCTTCGGACGATGGTCCCGGTCGGACCGCAATCAGTGGACCCCTTCTTCGTCGCTGTCTGATGACGAAGAGAGGTCCTCATGGTGCGTTGTTGCAAGCTGCCCTTCTGAGTTGGGTGAGATGTCGCTGGCCGGTGGTGGTACCGGAGCACGGTTTTGGTGAAGTTGTGCAGCCGACTTCCTGGTTGCTTCTGCTGCAGTAGCATCAGCAATGGCATCGGCAAGTCTGATATCGCCTTTCACCATCAGCTTGCTTTGTACGCCTCATGCATCTAGTCCCAGAACTATGCGATCTCTTAGTGCTTCTTCTAAATTGGTGAATCCGCAGAGGCCCCCCCCAAATTTCGGAGGTCTGCTATGAAGTCAGCCACGCTTTCTCCCTTTCGCTGCTTCCTCTGATAAAACTCGTGGTGCCTCACGAGCGTAGGCACGGTTGGAGCGTAGTGGTCTCGCAGGATAGGTTCGAGGTCGTCCCAATCCATGGCCTTCACTTCTTGGGGTTTGGCTAGTGCTTTAGCCATCTTAAATATGGTTGGACCGCAATGCGTTAGGAACACCGCCCTTTTTTTTCCAGGTGTGGCGTCCTTTAAGTTGTTCATCTCAAGGAACATTTGGAAGCGATCCATGTAGGACTCCCAGTCCTCTTGTGATCGAACGGAGCGGGTGGTACGATGCCGCCGGACATGGTTCCATTGTTGGCGTCGTCTGTCACGTGCTCGGTGTTTTTTCTTGGTTCCGTTGGTTCAGACATCTCCACATCCCACCCTAGTCGCCAGTGTTATGTTTTGAGCATGGGTGAGAAAGAATGGAGACAAGTCTCTGAATGGTGAACTTCAGCTCTTTATTTACATTGTGACTTCTTTCTCTAACAGCAGTAAAACCCGCCTTATATGGGCAACCCTTGTAATGTTTAACCAGTAACGAGCTATGGAACGCTAGCTCTTGTAACCAATAAGAACTCTCTGTTAAGGGCCAATCGGATTCCCCGGAACGGGCCAATCCGGTCCAGCCGCTAAACAGCCAATCAGAAGTGCAGGGCCAGAACCCTGCACTTACTCCAAGCTCACACTTTATTAATCATATTACATACACAACAGGCACCAGCTACCCAGTACAAGTTCATAAGGAGCAAAGATTTGCCACAGAAAAGGGTTTCTAGATATCTGGTGTTCGAAGAAAGTAAGAGGAAAGAAACTGTTATGAACTAATAAAGGCATTTAATAAAGTTTTAACAATCTTAAGTGAAAAGCAGGGTTCTAATCCTGCACTTCTGATTGGCCGATAATAGCAACATCGGATTGGTCCTTTCCAGGACATCTGATTGGCTGTTAACGGGCCAGCTCTCATTGGTTCAAGGGTTTAACACTTCCATGTTTTCATTGGCTAATAGGACAGCAGCCAACCCTATAAAAGGGCTGCTGCTGCCCTTGGTGATTGCTCTGTTCAGTATACTTAATAAAGAGTTGAAGTTCACTGTTCACTGCCTCGTCTCTACTCCTTGCACCCATGCACAGAACTTAACAGAAACATACCAGCGCTGGCAAAGATATCCTTCTGAAGATGCATTTGATAAAGGGTGTTGTAATTCATGAAAGCTTATGTCTTTTTTGAAAAGAAAAATTTAATGGTCTGGCTACCATAGACTAGTCTGGTTTTACTCCAGCAGTGTTAGTTATAAGTTACTGTATGTCAGAGCCAACAACCAAATTAATCTTCTCCCTGAATTGAAAAGAAATAAAAATTGGAGGCTCGAGCTTGAAAGAACATGGCTGGGAAAAGAGTATGCTGAATTATATAGAAATAATGTGTGTGTGTGAGAGAGAGAGAGATTAAGTTGTTTTTGAAGGTGCTTCTTTATGTGTCTGAAAAGAGATAATATTGACTTTGTATGTCTGGCACTTACTCTCCAAGAAGCCTGATAAAAAAGTATTTTCACATCTTGTTACCTGACAGTTCGTAAGCTGAAAAAATCCCTAAATTGGTCACTAATCTGTTGGATATTGAATAAGCATGGTAGTTAGCTATTTTGTGAAAATCTCTTTGATATATAAGATCTTCATCTAAAATGCCCAAATTCCTTCTTTGTTTTGCTATAGTTTTAAAAAAGCACATTTTATTTAACCATATTGGTGAACAATGCCTTGCTGGAGACTGACATACAGTAAATTGTTCACTTCTGAATATGCTGATTAACTATTGTAGCCCCAGTTCCAAATGGTGGCTACATAAAAGTTCTATGCCAGTCTCTCCAATATAACACCATAATTCACATTAGACTATGATTTCCAAAGAGAACTTTTTTTTGTATAGGAATGAAATTTATTTAAATCAGTATTTAAATAATCAAATGCATATTTAAATAAATTCACTGCTTACTTTATTTGAAGGTTAATAAAGCAAGATATTTATTGTTTGAATCATAAAGAATTGAAAGAAAATGCAATAAAAGGTTACAAGGGCTCATCTTTATGTCTTGTAACTGTAGCAAGAACATGCCCCAGTAATATATTTAAAATGTCATGTCCACATGATATTGCCTTCATCTCAGCCCCAGCCAACAGTTGACTCATCTTAAAGTCATTAGCTGTTGCAGTTTTAAAATCGTGTTTAGCCTCTTCTTACAACATTATTTTCTTGCCATGAATACACATACTTCATTGATAATGAGGTTGAGGGGGTTCCCTTTGTGCACCACTTTGCTTATTCAGTTCTGCTTCTTTGACTTCCATGAGCTACATATGGAGATTGTGTGTCCCAAGGGCAGAAATAGACTTACTTGTTGCATAGTCATAGATGGAACTAACTTATTATGGATCACTCCAGCCCACTTCAATTCTGCCCCTGCTCCATGTTTGGATATTTTTGGACATAGTTTTATCACTCCTTTAGAAGACCCATATTCAGAAGTAGCTAGTTGATAACCATAGAAGTCAGCATGGGTGTGTTAAAAACAGATCATGCCAAACCAATATCATGTCATTCTTCAACATAGTGACTAAATTAGCAGACCAGCAAAATACTGTGGACATAATATACTTAGACTTCAGCCAGGCATTCAACAAAGTAGACCACAACCTACTTCTTGGTAAGCTAGAAAAAAGTGAGATAGACAGCATCACCATCAGATGGATTTGTAACTGATGACAAATCATACTCGAGTAGTCCTTAGTGGTACTACATCTACATGGAGGGAAGTAAGCAGGAGGGTACCACAAGGTTCTGTCTTAGGCCCAGTACTCTTAAATATTTTCATAAACGACTTACACAAGGGAATAGAAGGGGAATTTACCAAATTTGCAGATGATACTAAGCTGGCAGGAATAGCTAAAACCCTAGATGATAGGCTCAAGATCCAGATGGATCTTGACAGACTAGAAAACTGGGCCCTGTCTAACAAAATGAAATTCAGTATAGAGAAAAGTAAAGTCTTACACTTAGGCAAGAATCCACCTATAGTAACCTATACTACATTAAAGAGAGTGATTGTTCTCTTACCAGTTAGATAGTAGTTGGTGGAAGATGAAGTAATCATGGTGGAAGTGGATAGTGCTTGGTGGAAGATGAAGTAATGGAATCAAATTCTGGTCTCCTTACTGCTGCAGAGTAAGGTTCAGCAATAGGAACAGCAAATGTTATTTGACTGTCTGTCTGTGTCTTAAGGTTGGATTTGTTTATTTATTTTCTACAAGTACTTTTAAACTATTCAGCTCTTAGCAATATACAATTTTTAAAAAAGAGCAACAGATGAATTAACAAAAACAGTACATTTAGATGGCTGACCAGTCTGCTTAATACCAACCAATCTAACCTTGAACATTCATTCAAATAGGTTAATAGGAAGGTGTTGGGTGCACCTCCAGGGCAAGATATTCTAAAGTATGGAGCCCACAAAAAGAAGGGTTGCCTCCATGTCCCCTTGAATTCTCATGGAGATGAAACACTCAGTATCCCTTTCCTGGATTTAGATGTGGGTCAGGAACATGGTACTATTTGAGGAAGATAATTGTGCTTTCGACTACATTAATGAGATTGTACATTCAACTCTACAATAAGCAGATTATGAGGGTTGTTCTGCTTTTGTAAGCTTCATTATATTGGTCTTTTGATACATCATATTTGGATGTGAGTCCCCGGTTATTACTTCACTCTAGCACACTTCTAGTTGCTGTTTATAGGACAGCTTTAATAGCTTCTACTTCCTGAGATAACACTTGGAAAGTTATAAGGATGTTTTAGGTAATAGTCCTAGAAGTGACATCAACTACCTACTAATTTTTCTGCTTTTTTATAAAACTTAATTATATTTTAAGTTTTCTCTTAAACTAGCATTCAGGATTGTCCAGAGGATGTGTGCATCAAAAAAATCTGGATGAAAGCTGTGATTGCATAATTGAAAATTTATTCCTTTTTTACAGGTGTTGTATGCACATTAAAAAAATAGCAACTATTCTCTGATAACAACTTCAAAAATTATTGTTTGGTAAAAGAAATATTGCTATCAACAGAGGAGTAATAATTAAAACTGACTTTGTGGTAAGGGGGAAAAAACGGACAGTAAACCCATAGCAGAAACCTAACCTAATTCAAGGAGGAGTGGTTGCCTTATATCGGGGGTGTCAAACTCAAGGCCTGGAGGCTGTATCTGGTCCTCAGGGTGCTTAGATCTGGCCCACAGGGCCACGCTGAAAACAGTGAAGTGCAGTGCCTGCAGTGCCTCTGCCAGTGAAAATGGACTTCAGGAGGATTTGCATGCGGCTTTCCCAAGTTTTGTTTTTGCACCTCCACCGGTGCCCCCGACATGAGTGATGTCAAGCTGGCCACACCTATCCTGGCCATGCCCATCCAGCCTCTAAGATCAAATACAACCCTGATGTGGCCCTCAATGAAATCAAGTTTGACACCCCTGCCTTACATAGAACATATCACACAGCAAGACAAGCTAATTCGAATGTGCCTTTTTAAAAAAGAGAAACTCCTTTAAATAATAACAGAAAATGATACAAATAGAAAATAAGTAGTAACTGTCAAGTTTGAAGCATGGGCATAATGAATGGAGACGAGCCAGTTAAACGGTGAACTTCAACTCTTTTATTTACACAGTGACAACTCCAAAACAAGGGCAGCTAAGACCCTCTTTATATAGGTAACCCAATAACTATTTAACCAATAAGAACTCAGGAGCGCAAGCTCCATTGAACCAATATGAAAGCTCTGTTAATGGCCAATCAGATTCCCCTGAATGGGCCAATCCAATCCTGCCATTTAACAGCCAATCAGAAGTGCAGGGCCAGAATCCTGCACTTAACTCCAAGCTCCAGATAACTTTATTAACATCCTATGCATTCACAACACCCCTTCCCCCTGGCTTCTTTTTATAGGGCACAGTAACATAGTCCTTTAGACAGGACAGTTGCTTTATTAGTCTGTTTGATTTTCGCTGTGTATCTTGCATTTGGCTGCACTTCTGCTGAGGTAGATCGTTGTTTAGCGAAGGGGTTTCTTCAGGTTCAGCGTTCACATTTTCGTCCTCTCCGATATTCTCGGTAACTCCCTGAGGTAGACCTACTACTGTCTCTGGTTCCTGTTCCTGTGTCTCTATTCCGCTATCATTCCTTTCGAACAGGTTTTCTTCTATTTGAATTTCGTCTTCTTCTGTATCCCCCCCCCCTCAGTTTGGTCATAAGGGAGTTCAGAAATGCCTGAGCACAGCCGTGATTGTAATTGATCGATATGGCATTTCCAAATTTTTTCATCAAGGCATTTTACAACGTAGGATCTCGGGCCGGTTACACGTATTACTGTTGCTTCTACCCACAGCGGATCGCCCAATAGGTTTTTAGCGTATACCCAATTGCCTACCTGGAAGGTACGCATCGGCTGCTGGATCCGAGTGGTTTTTCCGGTTCATAAGCTGGGTGTAACCGGTCGAGGTGGGAGTGGAGCCTGCGTCCCATTAGTAATTCGGAGGGAGTTTTGTTGGTGACGTTGTGAGGTGTGATGTGTTGTAGAAAGAGGATTCGGTTGATTTTGTCCTCGATGTTATCATAGTCTATTTTCTGTATTGTCTTTTTGACGAATTGAACCATGCGCTCAGCCCTTCCATTTGTGGCAGGGTGCACAGGCAAGGTGAGAGCATGTCGGATGCCGCGGTCAGCCAGGTACTGCTCGAAGGACAGCGCTGTAAATTGGGGCCTGTTGTAGGATACCAGAACGTCTGGTAGTCTGTGGGTTGCAAACAGTCTTTCCAGTCTTTTGATGACTGCTTCGGTGGTCGTGTTCGTCATGCGGTGGATCTCGAGCCAATTCAAGTAGGCGTCGACGGTTAGAAGAAAGGTATGGCCTTTGGTTGGCACCGCAAAGTCCAAGTGAATACGGGACCAGGGTCCCCGTGGCGTTTCCCACTCGGTTGGAATGGCTTTTGGTGGGGCGTTGCTCACTTCCTGGCATCTATGACAAGTTTTAACCCAGTTCTCGATGTGCTTGTCGATGCCAGGCCACCAAGCGTAGCTTCGCGCAAGGGCTTTCATTCTCACGATACCGGGATGGCCATTGTGCAAAGTTCTGAGTACTGCTTTTTGGAGTTGTTCTGGGACAATGACCCTATTGCCCCAGATGACACAGCCCTTTTGCGAAAACAACTCTGTTTGCCGCATCTTGAATGGTGTGAAGTCATCTGATAGCTGGTCCAATGGCCATCCATGTTTTACCAAGCTCAGGACTCGCACTAAGGTGGGGCCACGTTTGGTTTCTCTCGCGATATCTCGGGCGGTTAATGGCGGCACGTGTAGCATTTCAATTTGTAACGTGGTTAACATTGGAGTGGGATCGTTGAGAGTCTCTGGGAGTGTTGCTCGGCTCAATGCATCGGCGTGGGGAATGGTTTTCCCCGGGTGGTATTGCAGCCGATAATTATAAGCAGCCAAGAATTCTGACCAGTGAGTCATCCTGGGGGATAATATGTGAGGAGTCGGCTTATCTCCAGCTATTATCCCCAATAACGGTTTGTGGTCAGTCATGATAGTAAAAACCCGGCCATACACATACTCGTGAAATCTTTTAATGGCAGATACGATTGCAAGAGCTTCTTTATCGATCTGGCTATAATTACGCTCTGTTTTTGAAAGTGTCTTGGAAAAGTATGCAACAGGGGCTTCATTACCATTAGGCAGTACATGGCTCAAATGGCGCCCACTCCAAAAGGCGAAGCATCGCATGTGATATTCAACGGCAAAGTTTCATTGTACTGCATGAGTAGAGCGTCAGAAGTCAGTAGTTCTTTTACATTACGAAATGCCTGTTCTTCTTTATGACCCCACAACCAAATTGCTTTTTTGTCTTGCAAACGATGTAACGGCTCAACGACAGTTGCTTTATGCGGTAGAAATACATTATAGAAGTTGATAAGGCCTAGGAATGCCTGGAGATTGGCCTTGTTCCGAGGCCTGGGAGCATTTTTTATTGCTCTCAATTTACTGTCAGTAGGGTGAATACCCTGACTGTCAATTAGGTACCCTAAAAACTTGACGCGATCTGTACACAATTTGCACTTGTTCTTTTTTACTTTAAGGCCAGCGTTTTGAAATTTTTGTAGGACTAATTTTAAACGATCTAGCAATATTTTCTTTGTTGGTGCAGCAATCAATACATCCTCAAAGTATGGGACCACGCCTTTAATCCCTTGTAGTAACCTCTCCATAAGGCTTTGAAAGATTCCCGGGGCTACACTAACTCCGAATTGGAGCCGTGTACACTTAAAGGCACCTTGGTGTGTCACGATCAACTGGCAATCAACAGAAGTAGCCTGCAGTACTGCACTCTAACCACTGTACCACCAGGCTCAAATAGTTTGTTTTACATCTCCTGGACATCTTTTCCTCATCTTTTGGAGATTTCTTCAATCTTCTTCTCTAAAATATTCTTCTCTTTCTTCATTATGAATTCTCTTTCTCTGAACTCCATTTTGTTTACATGAGACCGATGATATCTGGACTGTAAAACTCCAAATGACTATTAGAAAGGTGCAGAGAAATGCTAAAAAATCTAATTCTGTGCTTCCATGTGGTGTCCTTTGAACTATAACCTGCTACAATAGAGTTACTGGAGGTCATTTGAGCTTCATGCTTAGCTTCCAACTGTTCATCAATCTAGGGATGTGTGGGCTTTTCAAAAGCCCTTCAGATGATTGACTGAAGAACTGATGTACCTGGATGAATAAATACAGTATATGAATGGCCTGTCCATTCTTGTTTATTTAAGTCACTGACTTGCCTTTAATATGCTTCCAGGGCCATCAATATCTCATCAGAAAATGCCATTTTATTTCTTTAACAAATAATGAAAAATGACATAACTGAGCTGATCCAGTTACCTTGGCAATAAGAATATTTGCCTGTAATACAGCAAGAATGAGTGCTAGGAGAAATAAAACATGCTAAGGTTGGAAGTTGCTTTGGAACTCTCATCTAAATATAACAGTTTCATCTAATGCAAATAAAATAGGATCTCCGTGTCTCAGTGTAATAATTTCCCTATTCCAAAATAGGAGTTCGCTATTAACATTCTCTGCTATTTAAGTACTTCTGCAAACATACAGAAAAGATAACTAAAAGATTCATGACTTTATTGGAAGATAATGTCCCATATATTTTCATTTAAAAGGATTGCTAAAAGCTTGTTTATTTATTGTATTTACAATTCTTGTAATACTCTAATCAATCCACTTTGATTAGATTTATCATCTGTAGATTATATATTTATAATATTTATAAATGTAAAGTCAACTCTTTTAAATCAACTTTATGCCTAACATCAACTCGTATAAAATGCCTGCTTAAAAAGCCATTTTCAGATATTTCTGGAACACTTAGTGTGAACATTCCAGATGTATAACTGGGGGGCAGCATGTTCCTTAATATCAAGGCAGCAGAGAGAATGTCCGCCTTCTGGTCCCCAATCTGATAACAGAAAACAGATAATCAGAGTTGGAAGGGACTTTGTAGGTCATCTAGTCCAACCACCCACCCAAGCAGGAGACTCTACACCATTTCTGACAAATGGCAGTCCAATCTCTTCTTGAAAGTCTCAATCCTTTTCCACCTTGAAGAAGCCTTCTGTCAAAAGTGATGCACTTTTAATACACAAGTGATATCCCAAAGATGCTTTTTCAGGAGGCAACTGAACTTTGTTGTTTTTTCTTTTGAAGACATTTCGCTTCTCATCCAAGAAGCTTCTTCAGTTCTGACAGGATAGTGGGAATGGAATGATTTATATTCCTTGCAGACAGCTGGTAATTTGCATCCTTTTCGAGCAGGGGTGTCAAACTCGCGGCCTGCGGGCCAGATGCGTCATGTGATGGCCACATTCATCCATTTTAGTGAAGGGGGGGAAAGTTGTGATACATCACATGATGACGTGTCTTCATGAGTTTGACACCCTGTTTTAGAGGGTTGTTGAAGCATTTGGAGGTTTATTTGTGTCCTCAGGGTCCCCTGAGTAGTACTCCTGGTTCCTTTAGTCTTCAATTTTTCTCTAGAAGCATTCTATCCCCACGCCATTCAAAAGGTGTTCATCCCAAATTGTATAACTGAAAGTCTGTAGAGATTATCAGTCATCAAGTCATCCCAAAAGTGCTTTTTCAGGAGGCAACTGGGCTTTCTTTCTTTTTCCTTTTGAAGATGTTTTGGTTCTCACTCAGAAGAAGCTTCTTGGATGAGAAGTCAGAGGTGGTATTCAGCAGGTTCTGACCAGTTCTCGAGAACCTGTAGAGGAAATTTTAAGTAGTTTGGAGAATCGGAAAATACCACCTCTGATTGGAGAGTTTACAGTATCCTTCCCCTGCCATGCCCTCCAAGCCACGCCCACAGAACCGGTAGTAAAAAAAAAATGAATCCTACCACTGTGAGCAGTGATATGTCTTCAAAGGAAAAAACAAGAAAGTCCTGTTGCTTCCTGAAAAAAAGGACCTTTGGGACAATCATGACCTGGATGACTGAGAATCTCTACAGATCTTTCCACAAGTGATATACTTTTTGATATACTTTTTGTACCAAAAAGTAATTTATCATTTGTTGCATGTTATGAATAATGATTGTAGCTATGATCTATGATATATGACTTATCACTTTGTTGTTTGTATGTACACTGAGAGCTTATGCACAGGAGACAAATTCCTTGTGTGTCCAATCACCCTTGGTCAATAAAGAATCCGATCCTATCCGATCCCATCCCATCCCATCCCATTCTTTCTCAGCCAGAATAGTGAAAGATTATCAAACTGAAGAAAGCTAAATTGTATCATCCAGATTTAGATGTGTATATGCATTTTAATCTTTGCACTCTAATGCACAATGTTGTTCTGAATTTGTTCTCTTGCACTGCTTTAGGATGGTGAGTTCATTTAGACACATTTGTTGTTCTAATCTACTTGAACACTGATCTGAGGATTCTGGTTCTTTACATATTTTGGTACACTTTTAACTTGCCAATATAGAAATGGAGTATAATTATTTCTACTGTGCCCTATGAGTAATGGTTGCATGTATGTTTTACCACAATGACCTTTTCAGTATGTTGCACTTTTGATTTGCTGTCTGGTGTTTCTATTCAACAACATTGCCGTCCTCACCTACAAGGAGGAGTGCCATGACAAGCCAATCAAATGACAGAATACTGAAAAGGTCAAAGCACTAGTAAAGCATGCTAATGAAATTCATCCTCTTAAAGCAAAAGAGGACATTTAATAATTGCAGTGTTCAGAAGAAAGCTTTCAAACAGCATGATATATTAGACTTGGTGCTTTTAAACATTAACCAAGTATCATCTTTTTATTTAAAATATTTTTACAACAGGTTTCCACAGTTCAGACACAAAGAACAGTACCATATTAACATTACAATCATCAGATGACAGAAATAAAGAGAGAGTATTTCTTTATGGAAATCTGAGCAGGCAAAACCATTTTTGTACTTCATTAGGAAAGCCTGAAGTTGGTCTGAACTGATCTTCATTTATTGCACAAATCAGCATTTCTGCCTTTCACACTTTCCAAATATTCCTCAATATTCTTCATTTTCATGAAAAATTTGAAACATCTTTCTTCCCCTCCTTTCTCAATGCATTCTTTGTGGGGGGGAGGAATTTGAAATTTTGAATAATATGGTGCATAGATTGTGGAGATATATGGATAAACCTATATATGAATGGCCCAGGTTTTGAAAAAAATACTGAAATGTCCACCTCCACAAATATTCAAGTCCTATTACATTAAAGCCCCTACGTCCTGCAGTTGATGTCCTCATGATCCCAAGTTTTTTTTTAAAAAAAAACATCATGAATCACAGCCACAAGAAGCTTTGTTTTTGGTATGTTCTGTTCTTAAAAGGTTGCAACAATCTTAAAATGTGAGATCCCTTTTGTTGTGAATACAATAAAGGTCTGAGCTTGAGGTAAAGTGCAGGGTTCTGGCCCTGCACTTCTGATTGGTTGTCAGGCAGCTCGACCAGGATTGGTCAGCTATAACGAACCTGATTGGTCTTTAACTAAGAGTTTCCATTGGTTATTAGAAAGAGCGTTCCGAGTTGTTATTGGTCGAATCAGACAAAAGGTGCCTATATACGGCAGAGTTAACCATTATTGCTTGCTTGCACGATGTAAATAAAGAGTTGAAGTTCACTGTTCTAAAGCTGTCTCCAGTTATTATGACTCATGCGCAGTATTTAACACTGGCGACGAGGATGGGATTTGGAGACGCCTGAACTGAAGAACCGAGAAACGAATACCGAGCACGTGAAAGACAACGCCAACAATGGAAACCATGTCTGGCGGCATCGTACCACCCGCTCCATTCGACCCAAGTCAGCAGGATTGGGAATCCTATATGGATCGTTTTCAAATGTTTCTCGAAACGAACAACCTCAAGGACGCTACGCCAGCGAAGAAAAGAGCGTTATTCCTAACGCACTGTGGCCCAGCCGTCTTCAAGATGGCCAAAGCACTCGCCAAGCCTCGAGAAGTGAAAGCCATGAGCTAGGACGACCTCGAACCCCTCCTGAAAGGCCACTACGCGCCGACCGTGCCTACGCTCGTGAGACGCCACGAGTTTTATCAAAGAAACCAACGAAAGGGAGAAAGCGTGGCTGATTTCGTGGCGGACCTCCGAAATTTGGGCGGCCTCTGCGGGTTCGCCGACTTGGAAGAGGCACTGAGAGATCGAATAGTTCTGGGATTAGATGCACCGACGGTACAAAACAAGCTGATGGCGAAAGGCAACGTCAGCCTTGCTGATGCCATCGCCGATGCGGTTGCGGATGAGGCGACCAAGAAGTCGGCCGCACAGCTTCGGAAAACCCGACACCCTGTACCACCAACGACCGGGGATATTCCTGCCAGTGCAGACGGGAAGGACGCCACCACGCACCATGAGGACCTCTCTTCATCGTCAGACAGTGACGAAGAAGAGGTCCACCGACTGCGGTCCGATCGAGACCATCGTCCGAAGTCCATACATCCTTGCGCTGGCTGTGGAGCGAACCATGCCAGGTCCGAATGCAAATTCCACGATGCGCTCTGCCACGAGTGCGGGAAACGAGGCCACATCGGCCGGGTCTGCCGCAGTCTGCTAGGCCCAACGCAGACATATAAGGGGGCTAATTACTGCCAATCGACAGGAAACCGTCCTGTAAGGCGAACACCAGTAAACCACTCCTACAGAAATCCAGCCATGCAGAGAGAAGAGGCTCACCATACTATCACTATCGGCCACGCTTCCGCATTGGACGTGAAGAAGATCCGAGTCACCGTAGCCATCGAGAAACAGCCGTGCCTCATGGTAGTTGACTCGGGATCATCCCTTTCGATGGTGTCGTGGAAGACACTCAAGCAACTTATCCCCACAGTCCAACGCCAAGACCTCAAATTCCAACGCCTCATCCTGAAGGACTACCAAGGGAATAGAATTCCCATTGTCGGATCCTGCCGAGTCCGAGTGTCCTTCAAAAAACATACGCCCTACTTACCACTAACGGTCATTGATAAAGATCGGCCTAGTTTACTAGGCCTCCAATGGTTCGCGCCGCTTGGTATTAAAGTGGCCGGAATAAACTGGATTGGCGATTACGACTGGGAGGAGGATCTCATTTCGGAGTTCAGTGATGTCTTTGCGGACGGTCTAGGCGAGTATAAGGGGACCCCGATCTCATTCAGCCTAGATCCGAAGGTAGCACCCATTCGATTAAAGCCCCGTCGAGTCCCATTCGCACTAAAGGCGAAAATCGATGAACAACTCGATAAATTAATTGCTCAAGGCGTGCTTAAACCCATCGATCACTCGCCATGGGAAACCCCTATCGTAACCCCCATTAAACCTGACGGGTCAATTCGAATCTGTGGGGACTATCGGGCCATCCTGAACCACGCATTTCAACAGAAGGCATATACAGTCCCTGTGGTTCAACACCTCCTCCATTCCCTGGGGGGCGGGAAGGTTTTCGCTAAATTAGATTTAGCTCAAGCCTACCAACAATTGCCCGTAGATGAAAAAACGGCACAGGCCCAAATGATTGTGACGCACCGGGGTGCATTCAAATGCACCCGGCTGCAATTCGGTGTTAGCGTAGCCCCAGGGATATTTCAGAGCTTAATGGAGAGGTTACTGCAAGGAATCAAGGGCGTGGTTCCCTATTTTGATGATGTGCTGATAGCAGCTCCTACAAAAAAAATTCTACAGCACCGTCTAACTTGTGTTCTTAAAAAAATTACAAGAGACAGGACTCAGGGTTAAAAAAAATAAGTGTAAATTGTATGCAGACAGTGTTGAGTTTCTAGGGTACAGGATTGATAGTCAAGGTATACACCCCACTGAAGGAAAGCTAAGAGCGATCAAGAACGCTCCCAGGCCACGTAACAAGGTTGATCTCCAGGCGTTTTTAGGCCTCATAAATTTTTATAATGTGTTTTTGCCGCACAAGGCAACTGTCGCTGAACCATTACACCGGTTATTAGACAAAAAGGCTATGTGGGTTTGGGGGTATCGTGAAGAACAGGCATTTCAAAATGTTAAAAAACTGCTTACATCTGACGCAGTTCTTATGCAGCATAACGAGACTTTACCGTTGGTCATTACCTGCGACGCATCCCCTTTCGGCGTAGGCGCCATTTTGAGCCACGTGTTGCCTAATGGAAACGAAGCCCCTATTGCATACTTTTCAAAAACTCTTTCAAGAGCAGAGAGGAACTATGGACAAATTGATAAAGAAGCCCTTGCAATTGTCTCGGCTGTAAAAAAATTTCACGAATATGTGTATGGAAGAACTTTCACAATTGTTACTGACCACAAACCGCTGCTAGGGATAATAGCCGGGGATAAGCCGACCCCATACATATTATCCCCTAGAATGACCCGATGGTCAGAATTTCTAGCTGCGTATAATTATCGGCTGCAATATCGCCCGGGGAAAGCCATGCCCCACGCCGACGCACTGAGCCGAGCACCGCTTCCGGAGACTCTCGATGATCCAGCACCAACGACAACGACGTTGCAGATAGAAGCACTCAATTTGCCACCAATGACCGCACGAGACATCACGAGAGAAACCAGATGAGACCACACCCTAGCCCAAGTCCTAAGCTGGGTAGAACGAGGATGGCCATTGGAC
>BHEV01017303.1:0-17096 GCA_004319985.1 Emydocephalus ijimae | reverse complement strand
AGAATGTAGAAATTTAAAAAGAAAGCAAACCAAAATTCTCCCCTCAACCCCATTCCAACTTTCAAATTCCCCCAACCCCAAACCAACCATAATTAATTATTTTTTTCCTAATAATTTTACTCAAAATTATAGAAGTTGTTTCTATTCTTTCTTTGTTCATTCCAGTTTTCATCCCTTATAGATTAAAAAAAAAATGTTTTCTATGGTTTTAGAGACTTTTAGTCATAATCTAATAATACCCAAGGAAAAATGTAAAATAAATACATGACATAAATTGTTTTGAAATGAAATCTTAATATAAATCAAATAAACTATAATGTAAATAATGGAGAATATTATACAATGCTCAAAAAAATAAAGGGAACACAAAAATAAGACCTCCTAGATCTGAATGAATGAAATATTGTTATTAAATACTTTGTTCATTACACAATTGAATGTGCTGACAACAAAATCACACAAAAATTATCAATGGAAATCAAATTTAGAAACCCATGGAGGTCTGGATTTGGAGTTACACTCAACATTAAAGTGGAAAAAAAACACTACAGGCGGATCCAACTCTGATGTAATGTCCTTAAAACAAGTCAAAATGATGCTCAGTAGTGTGTGTGGCCTCCAAGTGCCTATATGACCTCCCTACAACACCTGGGCATGCTCCTGATAGGTGGCAGATGGTCTCCTGAGGGATCTCCTCCCACATCTGGACTAAAGCATCCCCCAACTCCTGGACAGTCTGTGGTGCAACGTGGCATTGGTGGATGGAGCGAGACATGATGTCCCACATGTGCTCAATTGAATTCAGATGTGGGGAACGGGCGGGCCAGTCCATAGCATCAATGCCTTCATCTTGCAGGAACTACTGACACACTCCATCCACATGAGGTCTAGCATTGTCTTGCATTAGGAGGAACCCAGGACCAACCGCACCAGCATATGGTCTCACAAGGGGTCTGAGGATCTCATCTCGGTACCTAATGGCAGTCAGGCTACCTCTGGCGAGCACATGGAGGGCTGTGTGGATCCCTAAAGAAATGCCACCGCACACCATTACTGACCCACTGCCAAACTGGTCATGCTGGAGGATGTTGCAGGAAGCAGAACGTTCTCCACGGCGTCTCCAGACCCTGTCACGTCTGTCACATATGCTCAGTGTGAACCTGCTTTCATATGTGAAGAGCACAGAGAGCCAGTGGTGAATTTACTAATATTGGTGTTCTCTGGCAAATGCCAAACGTCCTGCACGGTGCTGGGCTGTAAGCACCACCCCCACCTGTGGATGTCGGACCCTCATACCACCCTCATGGAGTCTGTTTCTGACCGTTTGAGCAGCCACATGCACATTTGTGGCCCACTGGAGGTCATTTTGCAGGACTCTGGCAGTGCTCCTCCTGTCCCTCTTGCACAAAGGCGGAGTTAGCGGTCCTGATGCTGGGTTGTTGTCCTTCTATGGCCTCCTCCACATCTTCTGATGTACTGGCCTGTCTCCTGGTAGCACCTCCATGCTCTGGACACTATGCTGACAGACACAGCAAACCTTCTTGCCACAGCTCGCATTGATGTGCCATCCTGGGTGAGCTGCACTACCTGAGCCACTTGTGTGGGTTGTAGACTCCGTCTCATGCTACCACTAGAGTGAAAGCACCGCCAGCATTCAAAAGTGAGCAAACCATCAGCCAGAAAGCATAGGAACTGAGAAATGGCCTGTGGTCACCAACTGCAGAGCCACTCCTTTATTGGGGATGTCTTGCTAACTGCCTCTGCTTTGTACCTGTTGTCTATTCCATTTGCACAACAGCATGTGAAATTGATTGTCAATCAGTGTTGCTACCTAAGTGGACAGTTTGATTTCACAGAAGTGTGATTGACTTGGAGTTCCATTGTGTTGTTTAAGGGTTCCCTTTATTTTTTTTGAGCAGTGTTTATCAGAGCATTTCAAATGAAATGTTAATATATAGCTAAACTTTATAAAAACACTTAGATGATTATTAGAGAGGATGATCTAACTCCATTTCTATTCTCCAAAGCACCTGAAGGCAGAATAAGAAGCAATGGATGGAAGTTAATCAAGGAGAAAACCAATCTAGAACTAAGAAGAAATTTCCTGACAGTTACAAACATTAATTAGTTGAAAAACTTGCCTCCAGAAATTGTGGGTGCTTCAACACTGGAGATAAGAGATTGGACAATCATTTGTCTGAAATGGTGTAGAACTGTAGTGGCGAACCTTTGGCCCATGTGCCAGAGGTGGCACACAAAGGCCTCTCTCTGGGCACATGAGCCATCGCCCCAGCTGAGTTCCGCCACAAATGTGCATGTGCGTCTCCCAGTTGGTCTTCAGGTCTCTGCCACGCATGCGTTGGAGAGGGTGGGGTGGGGTTGCACGCACATGTACGGGGGCAGGGGGTCATGTGTGCATGCGTGGGGAATGGGGCGCATACACAGGGCACACATGCACGTTGCATTTTGGGGATGCGCATGCACACTTTGAGCACTTGGTGCCAAAAATGTTAGCCATCACTGGTATAGTTTCCTGCTTGAGCAAGGCTTGGAGTAGAAGTTCTCCGAGGTTCCTTCCAACTCTGTCATTTTGTTAACTTATTTTCCAGTCCCAGGATTTTGTAGATTTACAGAAGCATTTATAAACACATTTTATTTTTTTATTGAAATAAATGAAACATGAATAAACTAGCTTAATACCCATTCTTCGCTACGAAACTATGTGATCAGGTTTAGTTTGGGGGCAGAAAAATAAGGGGGGGGGGAAATTCTGCCCGTGCCTTCCAGCATCCATCAGTATTCATCTGGCTAGCATCCTGTCAGTGTGTGAGAGTTGAGGGCTGTTTGGAAACTGAAGCAGTATTTGCTGTGTGAGCAAGAAGGAGACAGCAAGGAGCCTGGGTGTGGCTTCGCTCAACTGTTCTGTACTAAAGCTGCTTGGTGATGTGAAACTAAAACTGAAACTGAAACTCTCCTCTGCTTGTGTTTTGCAGGTGGGGAGGCGGAGTAGAACTCCTTAGCATCAGAGCGTGTTAATAATAATATGGGAAATACTAATGCTGTGGTAGTTGTTTAAAAAATCCTTTCTTAGTGAACACCTAGAAGCCAAGAGGAACATACATGCCAAATTTCACATTTGTAGCCTTTACGGTTCTGAAGATTTTGTGATGATGCGTGAGTGGTATTTTGCTTTTATATAGATAGATTATATGTATAAGTTTAATGAAAATAGCATTATGGGCAACTTTATTTGAATTATCTACTTTGCCAAAATGGGTAATTATTGAAAACCTATTAACTTTTCTATATTTTCTATACACTAATGAATAAATACTTTAAATACACAACACTAGTCACATAACTTGATCTTATTTTTCTTTCCCCCAGAAAAAAGAAACAAATCTTTCAGATTTCATTGTATGGACAGAGATTATTGGAAAGTGACAGATACTATGCCAGAAAGGTGATTAATAGCATCTTGAACATAGCCTAGCAACTCACTGGCAACTAGTACAGTTTGTGAAATAACAGTGTTATATGTGTATACCAAGATGCACTCATTCGTATCTGCACCATCACATTCTGATTAGTGCAGTTTTGAGGTGGTATTCAAAGTTAAATCTTACAGATGCACTGGCAAGATGGACCTTGAACTTCTTTGGAGTGTCTGGCAGGGGACAAGTGCTACTGTGTTCCCTTAACAAACAAAAAATCAGATATTTCTCTTCTCTGGGATGATGGTCCTCTTTCACTAAGCATGGAGGTTTGGAAGGGACACACTGGAACAATGAGGGAAGAAGAGATACCTGCCTAGGGAGTCAAGCTGAACAAACCCCAGCAATCAATGATGTGACAATTGTCACTAACACATTGCCCTCAAATTCAAAAACTTGCAAGATATGCATTTTTACTTGAAATTTTATGCAATAACAAGACAAGGGAACATGTAACCCAGAGAATCACTAGTACTTTCTGATCTTGATTGTTTCCTTGCAGATATTTTGTCACCTGACTGGATGTTTAACAAAATATTTTCTACCAAACAACCAAGCTTAGAAAATACAATCGAGCAGCTGTTCATTTTTTAATTTTTTTTTTTTAAATGTAAGATTGCTTATTCATTAACAACATCATGGTCTGTCAAACTGAAAACAGGACATCATGGTCTGTCAAACTGAAAAAGTTGAACCTTGAAATATGTTCCTAATTATTCATTTCTTGAAATGTATGTTTTCTTTTTTAAAAAAAGAAACTTTGCTCTTTTCTTTTATTGAAACACCATTGGCAAATGTAGTCTGGCATGGCTGATGAATGCAAATATGAATTACTATTAAACCATGAATCACTGCTGCATTCAGTATGAATCTGCACATATGATATCTTGAGTTTCTAAAAGGAGATTTTCTTGGATGAAGGTCATTGTGCTGATGAATTTAAATTGAAGCCAATTCATTACAAGCCCAATTCTTTGTGATTAGCTTAGACTTTAGCTGAAAATGCAATCTTTATTACCATACAGTAGAATATATATCTTTCTCCCTTTGGCATTACATTGAAGTTCTATGAGCCCTTCACCCATTTTTCTTCAGGAAAATAAAAGAAAATGAAACAAACAAACAAACCAAAAATAATTGCATTCTATTCTTTAAAGTATTCTGTACCCTTGGAAGGATAATGCCTTGTTCATTCTCATGCAGTCCTAGAATGCTGCTGATTGTTGATCTGAAATCTTTTAATGTCTCTGCTGTCACCTGGGAAATCAAGGTTCATGTCAGGCATATTGAAACCTGCATGTTTGATCAAAACCTGTTATTGGATATGGCTGAGTTTAGGAGGCAGGGAGTTTTTCAACTGAGGTGGAAAGGCATTAAATAGCTCATTGATACTGCTGCATTCTGTCCAACTGTAATTCTGCAAAAGCGAAAGCAAAGGCTTTAAACTGTGGTTTAAATGTTTACCACCATAAATAAATAGGGAGGAATGTTTTTTTCCAATGATTAGGCTCATGAAGATATTACTACTAAATGGTAATAGTTTTCTTTGAGTATTTCAGTGTAAAAAGAGTTGGTTGGCATCTACGATCTCATGGAAAATAACTTAGTATGTTAAAATGTATAACATACATAGTCATATCACATTCTTAATCTAAATCTGACATTAGAATATTTGAAATATGGAAGTATGGTACTAATAAGCATGATCAAGAGTGGTTTTTATAAAGTAAGAATACTAAAATAACTTTCCAAGATGCAGCCTATGTTTGGTTAGTGTTACTTCTGGTTGGTTTTATATCACTCAGTGTATCATGCAAAAATTAATTTTTTGTTTAACTTGGAGTCCAATGTATTTTGTGAACCCAGAAGAAAGTTTTATTCAACAATGCACCCAAGTGTCTTAATTGATAAAGCTGTGTGCAATTTGAAAATTATTCAGAAGAATGCTTCAGTCCTCATGGGAACCCAGCTCCATCATTCTATTAGCACTGTGTTTTTCCAAAGCTTCTGATGAGCCGAGGAAAAAACGTTGTTCCTTTAAAAATAATTCAGGACCCTTAAAGCAGTAGCATATTTTTTAAGAGTTGTGTGGTTACCTGTCAGTACTTCATCTAAGAAAATAGTGTAGAAAGCAACATATGGAATTTTATTTTATTTTATTTTATTATTTTGAAAAATAAATGCAACAACATTCAACAAGATTATCGAACAATGCTATAAAATCACTTGTAGAAAGTTCCTTCCTTCCTTTCATCCTTTCCTCTCTTCCATGTGAAATACTGCAAACTATATTTTAATGAGATTTTTTGTTGTTATTGTTGATATGCAAGGAACTTCTCTGACAACATAAACTGTCGCCTGTAAGGTATCTCCAGATTACAATATCCTTACAGGAGAGTTAAATAAAATAGCATGTATGCATTATAGATGAAAATATTACATATAATCATGATAACTTGCGGCATACCACTATGATTGTCAAACGCTTGTTTGGAACCAAGAAGGTAGCTACAAATGCCAGGCATAAAAATAAATGTTTGCATTGATTGTGGAATAATATTGTCTGGATTACATAACAAACTGCAAAAGGCCTTATTTATATCCTGAAAGATACATGTGGTATTCTTTTTGGAAATGTGTCTTAGAAACAAAATTACTTTATCCAGGTACAAAAAATAAAGAATAGGTGGAGCAGACAATTTGGGTTTCCTGTATGTTTTCTTGCCATCAACTGATTTTTGTAGTGGTAGCCTTGAACACAGATACAGCACATATTTCAGCAGTTAAAAGCATTTTAGCAGAGATAAGAGGTATCTATCTCTTAGGTCTCCTTGTGTCTGAATTGTAGTTCTTTTATAATAGAGTGAGGAATATTGGGACAACACCCACTTTAAAGATCTTGTATGTAAAGGTTTTTCAACACAGTGAAAGAAAATGCTGGCATTACATTGTGTCAATGTTGAAAGAGAAAAAGAAAAGCAAGCCAATCTAGTTTGTGATCCTAATGGGAGCTCATTGAACAATGTACAGTACTTTATCTTCCCAATGTAACACACATGATTTTGGTGGTGGTGGTGGGAAATGCAAAGAGGGAACACCATATAGTTTTGAATTTATGTTACAAAAAGTGTACAGTAAATGTAATACATTTATTACATTCTTATGGTTTCATCATTTTGCTTTTTTTTTCCCAAGGAAATGCACTGGGTTTCTTCACTCTGCTTTCTGTTTCTGACATTGCAAAGTGAGAAAGGGCAAAAAGAAAATAACATCTGCATTATGAATTTTTCATACATTGGTAAAAAAAAGAAAGTTTTGCATCTGGCTAATTTAATCTCAAATAAAAATAATTTAGAACAGAATTCTTTATTGGCCAAGTGTGGCTGAACACACAAGGAATTTGTCTTGGTACAAATACTCTCAGTATACATAAAAGAAAAGATACATTTGTCAAGAGTCAAGAATCATAAGGTGCAACACTTAATGATAGTTATAGAGTACAAGCAATCAAATCATACTAGGAAACAGTCAATATAAATTGTAAGGGTACAAGCGACAAAGTTACAGTCATATAGTCACAAGTGGGAGGGGATAGGTGATAAAGAGTGATGAGAAGATTAACAGTAATAGTAGTGCAGACTTTGTAAATAGTTGAGCAGTGTTGAGGGAAATATTTGTTTAGCAGAGTGATGGCTTTTGGGGAAAAACTGTCCTTGTGTCTAATAGTTCTGGTGTGCAGTGCTCTATAGCATCATTTTGAGGGAAGGAGTTGAAACAATTTAATGTCTGGGATGTGAGGGGTCTGTAAATATTTTCACAGCCCTCTTTTTGACTCATACAGGTCCTCGATTGAAGGCAGGTTAGTAGTAATTATTTTTTCTGTAGTCCAAATTATCCTCTGAAGTCTGTGTCTGTCCTATTGGGCTGCAGAACCAAACCAGACAGTTATAGAGGTGCAGATGATAGACTCAATAATTCCTCTGTACCAGCAGCTCTTGGGCAGTTTAAGCTTTCTGAGTTGGCGCAGAAAGAACATTCTTTGTTGTGCTTTTTTGATGATGTTTTTGATGTTAGGTGTCCATTTTAGGTCATGTGATATAGTAGAACCTAGAAATTTGAAGGTCTCTACTGTTGATACTGTGTTGTCTAGTATTGTAAAAGGTGGTAGTATGAGAGGGTTTCTTCTAAAGTCTACCACTATTTCTATGATTTTGGGTATGTTCAGTTCCAGATTGTTTTTATTTATTTTGTCAAGTGATTATAAGATAACAGGTATAAGTATAAACATAGTTATAAATACATTAAATTGATACATATAAGAAAAATTAAAAGAAACAATAGAACAGGGACAATAAGCACGCTGGTGCACTTATGCACACCCTCTACAGACCTCTTAGGAAAGGGGTGAGGTCAATAGTAGACAGTCTAAGGTTAAAGTTTTTGGGGTTTGGGGAAGAAACCGCAGAGTCAGGTAGAGTATTCCAGACATTGACCACTCTGTTGCTGAAGTCGTATTTCTTGCAATCAAGTTTGGTGTGGTTTACCTTGAGTTTGTATCTATTGTGTGCTCTTGTATTGTTATGGTTCAAGCTGAAGTATTCATTGACAGGTAAATCATTGCAATGTATGATTTTATATACCATACTTAGATCAGACCGAAGATGGCGTAGTTCTAGGTTTTCTAGGTCTAGAATTTCAAGTCTGGTGGCATAAGATATTCTGCAACGAGTAGAGGAGTGGAGAATTCTTCTTGTGAAATATTTCTGGACTTTCTCAACTGTGTTAATATCAGATACGTGATGCGGGTTCCAGACTGATGAGCTGTATTCAAGTACTGGTTTAGCAAATGTTTTGTATGCTCTAGTTAGTAGTGTGATATTACCAGAGAAAAAGCTAAGTAGGATTAGGTTAACAACTCTTAATGCCTTTTTGGCTGTGTAGTTACAGTGGGCTCTAGCACTTAGATCATTAGAGTACTCCAAGGTCCTTGACAGAGTTTGGATCATCAGCAAAGCCTTGACTATTCAAATTGTATTTTATTTTCTGATTTTTTTTTGCGAATATGTAAGACAGAGCATTTATTTGTTGAAATTTGAAGTTGCTATTTGTTTGACCATTCTGATACATGATTGAAGGGTAGCAGTCTTTTTGGTGGCCTTGAATAGCTTTACATCATCAGCGAAGAGAACGTAGTTGCTCTTAATATGATCACAGAGATCATTTATGTAGAGTATGAAGAGAGTTGGTCCTAGAACACTGCCTTGGAGGACACCACTGTTGACAGGTACAGAATTTGATAGGATACTCCCAATCAAATTGTTTGTTAGAGAGTAGGTTGTTTGTCTCTAAGTGGAGGATAATGGATTGGTTAATAATTGTTTCCATGACTTTACAGGTGACGCAGCATAAAGAGATTGGTCTGTAATTTTCAACGAGGCTGGAGTCTCCCTTTTTGAAGAAAGGGATGACCATGGCTTGTGACCATAGGTTTGGCAAAGAGCTGGTCCTGAAAGATTTTTCAAAGATTATGCTTAGAGGTTCAGCTATGGCAGTGGATAGCTTTTTAAAGAAGTAGGCACATATTCCATCCGGTCCAATCGATAGAGATGGTTTTAGATTGCGTAGTGTTTTTTCAACATTGTCTTCTGTAAAATCGATACGTATTAAATCATTGTAATTGTCTGTGGTTCGACTAGGAAATATATGTTTCAGTTACACCATGAGGACAAGTTATACAACCTCCTGTCTGTATGCGGATTCCCCATTGTCTCGAATTAGACCAATCACTGTTGTGTCATCAGCAAACTTCAGTATTTTAACAGATGTATCATTTGAGATGCAGTCATTGCTATATAGGGGGAAGAGAAGTGGAGATAGCACACAGCCTTGTGCTGATTGTACAGGCTTTGGATATGATTCTGCCTAGCTTCACCTGCTGCTTCCTGTCTGCTAGGAAGCTTATGATCCACTTGCAAGTGTGTTCAGTTACTGCTAGTTGGTTTAATTTACTTAGAAGAATTTGCTATGAAATAAGCATTAATTTCCTCTGAAAAAGCAGGAAAAGCATTATTAGTGAAAGTCAGTTAATAAATGTTTGGTTTTAATCAGTCCCCTTGTTCTCCATTAGATTGTTTATATAAATACTGAAAACTACCTAGAAGCTAATTATAGATTACAACTGTTTCTCTAGATCTACGACACTCTGTTATTCCATTAAATACTTTGCCTCAATTACTCTAAGTAAATACTTTAGGAAGAAACATGGCACAATGTAATGCTTCCATTACTTTATACACCTAAAATCTATAACATAAAAAGTCAATCAAATTACTTAACCCAAATTATGTCCTTTGCTGGCACAATATCTTTGAAAGGAAACTAAAGCACATTAATGTTTGTTGAAAGATAACCACATGTTCTTTTTCCAGAGATGACTATGCTACTCTTTTGCTTAAAAAAAAAAAGCAACAGATTTGTAGTGCTTTAAATATTAACACATTTATTACAAGATAAGATAGATACTGTGTTGTGGAATACTTCATAGACTCAACAGAATTCATGGTTCTCTCTCTCTCTCTCTCTCTCTCTCTCTCTCTCTCTCTCTCTGTGTGTGTGTGTGTGTGTGTGTATTCTATAAGTCATGTGTACAGTATAGTCACTGTTTTTGTTGGGATGGAATGGACAACTTCTGAAGGCAAGCTGTTCCACTGATTAATTGCTCTCACTGTGAGGAAATTCCTCCTTAATTCCAGGTTGCTTCTCTCCTTGATTAGTTTCTATCCATTGTTTCTTATCTTGCCTTCTGGTGCTTTGAAAAATAAGTTGTCCCCCTTTTCTTTATGACAGCCCTTCAAATATTGGTATATGGGTTTGTTCCCCCCCCCCACTTTTTTTTTGAAGATGGGAACCACATCAGCTTTTTTCCAGTCCTCTGGTAGTTTCCCAGTGCTCAGGGATTTTTTTTAAAAAGTTTTGATACAATGGTTCTGACATAACATCTGCCAGCTCATTCAGAACTCTGGATGTAATTCATCAGCTCCCAGTGATTTATATTCATCAAGGTCAGACAGGTGTTCTCTTTCCATTTTCTTTCTTATTTTAGATTTTATTTCTAGTCTGTCATAAATATTATTGCCCTTTGTAGCTAGCCAGAATTCACAGAATAAAAATACATGAGCTTTGTTCAGTTGTTGATAACTTGTGTTAAAGCTTCTAATTAATTTTAACTCTGGTGCTTCTGTTGAAATTGGTTCTTCTAATTCCTTTCTCAAAAATGGTTCTATAAAGGTCAGTAGCACAGTTTCTTAGCAAACAGAAATGACACCCCAGTGACTGTGAAATATTATCACTTCCGATTGCATCTATGGTTACTGAACTTTTCCTCAAATAATATTTGTTCAATTTATCTTGCTATTGAATCTTAACATACTATATATATTTTGTTAGTGTAAATATGTAAGGGGATTGCTTATGATGTTAATGAAGCACATAATTTGAGGCAATTTTGAGAATCATCTTTGTTTTATTTTTTTGAGAAAATTCATTTTTAGTATTCTATGCTTAGAGTTCAATAATGATATAATAAAATATGACATGATTCAAAGGATTACATATTTTACTAACACCTCTTTTAAAGTGACATATTATGGGAAATGAAACAGAGTTTATTATCATTTGCATCTATATTTGAGACTGGTAGACAGAAACTTATCCTCTGTTGAAATGTTTTAATAGGACAATCCTATATATGTTACCACTGTGATATTTTTGTTACTGCTACTTCTCTTGTTGCTTATATATTGTGCCTCATTCCACCCATAATTATGTCAAAATGACTCCTATTGATTTAAATAAAACTAATAAACCAGACAAATTATAAGGAAAATAAAAAGCATATTGAAATCTTATGTCCTGATATTTCAAGAAATGGGCTTACCTCTTGGATCTAGAATAACTCAGCATGGCCAGCTCAGTGTCCAGTTGACTGTTGCCAGTTGCCTCTGCCAACTCACCACTGCCAAATTGTTGCAGGACAATGCAACATGGCCAATTTGCCATGGGGATAATTCACCATGGGAAGCCAGAGGAGAGCAAGGAGGTGGCAGAGGCAGAGTACAGAGTAGCCCTGATGTCTGGGGGCTTCTTATTTTCACACGCACCCACTGTCACCTCTGCCACTGCCATCCTGCCAAAATCTGACCTGTCTGAAGTTTGGGCCATTTGATAGTGGTAATGTTCGAGCTATTCAGCAACAGCAGCAGTCAGCAGGATGAGCAGTGGTGAGTTGGCAGAGGGGACTTGGCAGTGATTTGCTGGCAACAGTGAGCTAGCCATGCCAAGCTGGCTATGCCAAGTTGTCCCATTCCATATTTCTTACACACCTTTGGTTTCTTTCCTTGTCCTATTATTTTGCTCATTCAAAAGACATGCATACACAGATCCTATGTCAAGCAGTAGCAAGACTTGCAGTATCATACCTGCCCCAGATCTTCATTCTTTTCCTAGCTACCTCTAATTGTAATATAACCTGACATACTGTGTCATGTTTGATTGTGATTTGTTTACTTGTTTACCTGATTTAGAAAACACTAGACTCCAGAGTGGATTCAGGTGGTTTACACTTCAAATACTCGAACGATGAAAATAACAGAAAGTACGTAAGCATTTGGATAAATTGCATAACCAATCACCCAGGGCTTCATAAATATCCTTAAAACTATCCATCTGGGAATATTTTTTTCCAAGAATTACAGAACATTGTCAGATTGGGAGCTAAAAGAATTTCTGAGGATCAATTTATTGAGGCAGTTTCCTATAGCTTTATGTTTCAACATTTGAAAATATTGAATAACCTAGGTTTTTTTTTCATTCTTTGCTTCTTTCAATATGTTCCATGTTTACAGTGTTATGCATTTTGGGCAAAATATTATTTAAATTCTTACTTTTACCATTGTAATCAGAAGACTTTAGCCTTACAAACATTGGCTTGTGTATGGTTAATCATGCAATAATTAACTAATTGAAAATGTTTTTATGTTACATACTTATTTTAAAACAACTCTAATTGGTATACAAAGATGTCATTTAAAGAAGAAAATTAAAATGCACCCAAATCAAATTAAGACTCCTGTTAAGCCTGTGTTCCCCAACCAGGGTTAAGGAGACAAGCTAAACAGAATGTGCAGCGTTAATCAGATAGGCATACAGATAAATGAGTGAGATAAGCTTGTATGTTTGTTAACATACAGTAAAAATAACAGATATGCTTGTGCTATCAAAATATAGTTTATTCCATTTAGAGTTTACAGCATAGTCAAAATAACAGTTCATTAGTCATGTATCATTTAATCAGTCCATTCAAGGATATTCAGTTAGCAAAGTCTGTGTAGAATATCCTTTGTCAGTTCACTTACAAGAAATCAACAGTCCTTCTCTCTCCCGTTCGAGTAACGCAGTCTTGAGTCCATGCAGTAATTAGGGATCATCAAAGCCAGAGAGAGAGCAAGCTGTAGTCTTGCTTCTTTTAAAGTGCTTTTCACAACCACTCACCGAATTACATTCCTATATTTAAAGTTGCAGACACTTTAACTTATAAACCATGATAACATATTTATTATTTTACCTAAAACAGTTAGGGTAAACAATGTTATCCCTAACACACTATAAAAATAGAAGCAATGACAAAAAATAATTCTTAACATTTACATGGAAAAGTGATAGGTTTTCTTTTTTTTTTTAAACAAATTTTATTAATTTTAAAAACAACCAAAACATCATTAAACATTGAACACATAAAACCTCTTTCCATTATCAATTTTTACAAGATGGATAAAACATTATTTTATTTTGTACAACATAATTATAATATATCCCATTTCCACTTAAATATCTTTTAGCAGATTTCTCATTATTTCTCTTTAGTCTTATTCAATTACGTTTCTTTTCTATATTTATCCATTTTATACTCATCATATTCATATTTCCCTCTGTTTTGTTTATAATTATCCTCATCTAGCTTTCCTCCAAGGTTTTATTAAATCTCAAACAAACATAAATACACAAAACACAAAAACATAAAACTTCTTTTTAGAAAGTAGCTTGGCCCCGGATTACCTCTCTTTATATGGACTTCAATTAAATTTATGCTCATCTTATATACCATTTCCTATCTTATTTACCATTCTATATCTTCATTATAACTTCTCCCCGCTTTCCACTCTTCTTAATTATATTTTATTTATTTCATCTTAATTTACATCATTATACTTGTATCTTTTGTCCATTCTTTTCCAATTACCCATTTATCTCATTCCCTATAGTAGAAAAAAAGGATTTCTCCTGAAATCACTGATCGAAGTATGATGCCTTTCCATCGCTCCCCTAAATTAACATTTAAGGTAACACCTGTTTCCCCATCTGATTCTGCTTAGTACATTCTACCTACTAATTTTTAAAAGAAAAAGAAAATAGTAAATCTATAAAATGATTAAATACATAATTAAACATTAAATCTTATAACATTCCAATTATCTATTTGAAAGTCAAATGCTACCATAATAAATTTATACTAACATAGTCAATTAAGCTCTATACTTAAACTAAGTATTTTAAACATTCCTTTTAATAATTTATTAAATCTTAAAATCTATCATTGTTAAACATTTAATATTTTAATCTTTACTTAATTCTTATTAAATTCTAATTTTCTATTTCTAATACAAATACTACAATACTATCTTATGTACCTTGCAGAATCCTTTTAAGAAAAATTTTACATTACCCTTTATCCCTAAAAAAAAATTTCTTTTTCCCATCTTGTTTCATAACTTTGTGGCTTTTTCCCCCCTTTTCCCTTCCTTTTTTATCCCCCCTGGTCTTTTTACCCCCCCGCCTTCTCCAAACCTCTGCCTTTTTAGCTTCCCGTCTCTGTTGTATTTCTCTTTGCTTTTGCTTTCTAACATTGTATTGATTTTGCATCTTATTTTTCTCTTTCTTGGATGTTTTTTTAAGTCTTAAGTCCTTTTTCCTTCCTCTTCTTCTCTTTCCTTTCTTAATCAACTTTTTGGATTCATTAAAGATGGCTTCTCCTTCTTCTTCTTCTTCCTCTGCTTCATCCTTCAATTGTTGTATTTGCTGGTAAGTAGCAAGCGCCATTTCTAAAAAGTGAATAGTTTCTCTCCAAGTGTCCTTGCCTCTGTTCTTTATTTTTCCATATTACTCTCTTAGTTCATCAACAGATAAAGCCATTATAAAGCTTTTCTTCTTTTCTCTTCTTCTTCTTAAGACAACCAAAATATTTCAAAACTTAGAACAATTCCCCAAACTCCCAAAGTCATCAAACAGTCCAGACAGAGCACAAGATTCTTCCCTTCGCACTTTTTCTTCCTGGGGTAATATCAATTGGAAAGGGAAGAAAAAGCCCAATCTGTATTTAAAAGTCTTATTGCAATTAACTTCCAATCTCAAAGTCTTCCAGGCATCTCCTTCAACAAAATCTTAATATAAATTTCTCCTTTGTCCTCTCCATCCCCACTTGTCACAAAGAGTTTTAAATTTTTACATTCTATAAAAAAGCAGGTTTTTCAATGTCCATTTGTTGATTCCATAGGGAAGGAGAGTAAACTTTCTCTTTCATCACTTTCACTCGCCGCTGATAAATCTCTTCTGGAAACAAAGTATCGTTCAAAAATCAAGGTTTTCAGGATATTAAATGCATCTTATGCTCCCAGTTCAACCAAAAAACGTTCACTTCAAAACTTTCTCCTTCTTCCTCCAGCACAATCTTGTCCAGCTGCCGGCTTCTTTGTGGAGGTCATTACTGACCGCCGCTTCACCGCCTTGAGAAAAGGAGGTTATGCCGGGTGGGGAGGGGCTCTGCGGAACCCCCAGACCCCTGTCCAGATCCCCCCTGTCTTCGGCTGCCTCTATGGGGCAGCCTTATCCTCCAGACCCGTCAGGATCGCAGGCTTGCGCAACAGGGATCGTACAGGATCGCGAAACCCCGCCGCCGCCGAAGCCTGGCAAACCGGAAGTCCCGAAAAGTGATGGACACTTCAAGACTAAATCAAAGAACATAGGATTGTCTTGAAAATGTGTTCCCAGAGAAGAGACATTTAAATATAACTAACAATGGCAATCTGAAAGCTGAATTAAACCTTTATGCCATTTTCCAGAATTAAACCTTTATGCCATTTCTGCTGCTATTAGGGAACTAATGCAGTTGCTTTGATATTGTTTTAATGCATTCTTGGCCAAATGTTCCATTCCTTAACCAGTCTTCTCCAACCCATATATGGCCTCCTGGTTTCAAATATTATAGAAATAGTTTTCAAGATTATCAGCATATCATCTTCATTTTTGCTGACTGGCCATAGCTTCATGGACCAAATAATGATTTATGATACACTCCAGCATAGTTGCAAGATAGTTACCCATCATGCTGTTGAAGACTGCTTGGAAGAATAGAACTACTGTGAGATGTAGTGTCCTTGATTACCTACTCATGTAGATGGTGCAGGAGATGATTGTAGTTACTGCTGTCTCTTTCCCAGAGGTGACCATCAGACTAACAAAAATAGTCCAAAGTCAATTCTGTCGTCAGACTGTTTCTTAAGCTCACTCATTCCTAAGCAGGTTCCGAATATCAAGAAAACTTTTATTTCACATTCATGTGTAATATATGCCTGTATGAACATTTTTATTCTTCTTATCATTATCCCTGCACTATGGCAGGGTCCACTTGTTGACAAAGTCATCTCCATTTGGGTCAATCCAGGGTGTCTTCAGGGGCAATGCCCATGTATTTCATGTCCTCCTTAATGTGATCTATCCATCCGATGATGGGTGTTCACCTATATGAACCTTAGAATAGGCATAAAAGTTAGGGCAATTGTCTAGGCAACTTAGTAGCTAGTAGTGCAAATCCTTATTTAACAAGCAATACCTCAGTTGGGATAGACTTTTAGGCTGTTCTATATTTATTTTCCTGTACTGAGATCATATTAGAATTTTAATTAATTTGCATTCTGTGAATAAAACTAGCGTGTCATAGACAAGTGGTCTGAAAAATTGCTAGTCCTATAATCTACTGTATATTCCTATGCTTTTGTTCCTTGAGTAGTTTCATAGCAAAGCATTAGCAACCATGGGGCGGAGTGGGGGTGGGGGGGTAGGGAATACCAGAAAGAAAATTTATACTCATCAATACTTCCAATAGTCTGCACTTGTATATATGGCATTTCCATGTTTTTATTTAAATTGTTGAAAATTTGTAGAAAATGATTATATGAGCTCCTATTCTATCATCCATATAGAATTTTAAAAGTTAAATTACTATACTATATATTAAAGACCATCACATTTTATTACATGAATTTTATGTGCAAAAATTTGATACCTTATGATTATCACACTTCATAAATACCGAAGGTGGAACAGTGTGGCTCACATAATTAGTATCCTGGGTTGGAAGTTAATAAGCCTGCATTTGAGACTCAAATGCTGCTGCATGGCAGGCTGAGCTCCCGCCATTCACTATAGTTTCTTGATGGGGACATGAAAGGAGTCCCCACAGGGATTCCCTGGGCAATGGTTATGTCACTG
>BHEV01017300.1:0-44202 GCA_004319985.1 Emydocephalus ijimae | reverse complement strand
GATAGATAGATAGATAGATAGATAGATAGATAGATAGATAGATAGATAGACAAAAGGGCTAAAGGATTGATGGAAGTACAGATAGATGATAGATAGATGAAGAAAGGCATAAATTAATTGGATACATTAATAACTCATTCTTTTAACACATTCTGGCATTTGAATGATAGAAAAGAGCTTATCTGGTCATTTTAACCAGCATCTCTGGAAAAATTGTTTCAATTAAAATTAATGGTTTTCCATGCATTATATAATTAATCTTATTTTATTTTATGCCCACCCATTCTAAATACCTAGCAGATGAGATGATCATAAAATAGAATTTTAGACTTTTTAAAATGATAATGTTTTAATTATTTTTTCTTATACCTCCAATAAAAAGTATACTATGGTCAGTTTGCAACCAGAGTATGTATTTGACATATTTTAGACAGCTAAAGTGGATCACTTTTAGTGGATCTAAGACACCAAGAAGTGTATGTCTGTAGGCTAAACTATCAAGTTAAAATAAAAACCTCAGAAGGTAGCAGTAGGAAACTCCTTCCATGTTACTGCTAAGAAAATTACATATCGGTGCTTATTAAATCTCTGGGACTTGAGCTCAACTTGAAGAAATTTCTATCTTTTTATTGGGTGATAAAAGATGATGGGTGTTTTGATTAAGGTGTACATTAAGATAACATTTGCTAAAAACCTACATTATTAATGTCATATATTATTATAAAAATACAATATTCCAGAGTGCTGATGATTCTCACCATTATGTGAGTTTACACCCAATTCACAAACACCTGAATTCATATTGAATCCTTTTCCCTTATTTCTTTATAATTACTTTCTAATTACCTTAATGTATTGGTGAAATGATTGCCCATAATTCATATTATTAATAAATAGGTGCAATAAAATTTATACTCTACCTTAATGTTATTCTAAAATATTGTTATATTTATTTTGACTTTATAGATGCCTGCCCAATTATTGTGAACATGGTGGTGAATGCTCACAGTCCTGGAACAGTTTTTATTGCAATTGTACAAACACAGGCTACACAGGGGCTACATGTCATTATTGTAAGTCTTAATATACTTAATAATAATTTAAACATTGCATTTTAGATCACAATAGTATTTGTTTATTGAATGTTTTTCCAGTACTCTTTTAAATGCATAGTACTATTCTATTTTATGCAATCATCAGAATTATTTATGTAGCACTTTCCTGGTTTCCCATTCAAAGCTGAATATTATACTTGCAAGATTGCCGGCATTCAACCCTATAAAAATCAAGCTTTTACAAGAGTCCTCAAATTACAATGAGAATGGAAACTGTCACTGTGCTGCCTGCTTACACACAGAGAGACACATAACTGTAGTTTAAGTGGGTTTATTAATATTTCCCTGCAATTCCCTTCACCAAAAATCCAGAACTGTTCCAATTAAGTCCAACCACAAGCAGACCAATGCTAGTCCACAGAGCAATGGCCAATGAGTCCACAAGGCACTTGAAATTTTCCCAATCAAAATAAACTCACCAGGCAAAATTAAATCCACATAATACACAGTTCACAAGACATGAACCAAGTCAAGGCATGGTGTCAATCCAAGCAAGGCAAGAATCACAATGACTAGAAAACACACAGCTAGGAAACGAACACATTGTTCCCAGCATTGCTTCCATCTGTTTGCTTTGCTAAATAGCCAGCTTCTGGTCCAGTCCATCAATAAGGCAAGTCTTTCTACTTGCAAGTATTCTGGATGACCTTCTGTGCTCCTGCCTTTTCTCTGCCCTACCTATTCTCAGATCAGGTGCAGAAGACAATTCATCTTCCTCATCACTGACCAGCTTCAGCTGCATGCTTTCCCTAACTGAAGTCTCAGAGGGCTTCCTGCTGGAGCTGTGCTTCAGCCAAATCCCTGTCAGATGACTGCTTGGAGCCATTGATCAATCTCCCTCCAGACACGCCTGAAACTGGTTCAGCTTCCTCTGAGCTAACATCTGAAGAGGTATCTAGGGAAGCATCCAGGGGAGTCATCACAGTCACTATGCATCACAGTGGTAAAAACCAATGTCACTTAGCAATGACAACTCTGGCTATACCAGTTGCCATCATTACATGAGAATGCTGTAAGAACCTCACTTGATCATGATTTCCTGCCATCTTCTCCACTGATTTTTCTTGTGGGAAGCTGGCAGGGAACATCAGAAATTGATATCACATGACGATGTGGATACTACAATAACAAAAATTCCACAGAGCTATCAGATGTCTTCCTCATTCAGCACTGTAGTAACTTTGAACAAATAGTCATAAGCCAAGGACTATCTGTAATATTCCTGATTATACTGCAAGCAATTCATTCACACAGCCAGCTTCCTGAATTGTGAAGACACCATATTTTCTGTGGACATGTCTTGATCTTGTAGACAGCCTGTTGCTCAGACAGCAGGAAGGCAATATATGGTGTTTTATTGTGGATCTCATGCTTTACCTGGGAACAAAAGGCAGCTTTCCATCTGGACAAGCAAAGCATGTTGAGGAGGAGGATGTGTGAGGAGATATAAGCAGTGATGTGTTTGCTTGCAATTTATTCAGTGAGTGTTCTGGGGATTTCTTCCTACCACCAGGCCCCGGGCTTGGTGTTTTTACTCTTTGGATGCAGAGGAGAAGCTCAGCTTTAGCAGCACTTCCTGCCCACCCCAAACACTTTGTACAACCCTGAAATTGATAAAACTGTCCTTGAATGAAAACATGAAACTGAAAACATAATTTGAAAGGACTCTATTCCAGAATTTCTAAAGCCTTCTGGGGAATTCCCTTCCCTATGGCCCCTGTTATCAAGAAAGTCCTGATTTCCGTCTTCACAAAACATTCTTATGGGAAATAACCAGTTGCANTCTCTCTCTCTCTCTCTCTCTCTCTCTCTCTCTCTCTCTCTCTCTCTCTCTCTCTCTCTCTCTCTCTCTCTCTGTGTGTGTTTGTGTGTGTGTGTGTGTGTGTGTGTGTGATCTTATTAACGATAAAATCATTAATATTTCCTGATATCATTTGATTGCTTATTGTACCCTGTGACTATTATTAAGTGTCGTACCTTATGGTTCTTGACTCTTGACGAATGTATCTTTTCTTTTATGTACACTGGGAGCATTTGCACCAAGACAAATTCCTTGTGTGGCCAATCACATTTGGCCAATAAAGAATTCTATTTTATTAATTTTATATATATGGATAAGTCTTTACAATATAGGTCACTTACAATGTTAGTTCACCATGTCAGTTTTTTCTTCATAATTACATCTTTTGTTTGGCTTTCTCTGATTGAGTTGTTGGCCACTAACTCTCATCTGAATGCTACTGCACCTTCCCAGCTATTTTCTTTTCCTAGATACAAATGTTGTTTACTGATGCCAAATGTTGATGCAACTTTTATTGCATTATTTTCTCCTTATTTACTTGAGCACTGAAGGTTTGCTGAAGATTTCAGCTTCTGTCTTCACAATTTCTCAGTCGCTCAAGTAAAGTTCAAAATGATGCTCTTACATTTGTAATGGAAGATGTTCTTTTGCAGCTATATATGAGCAATCATGTGAAGCTTATAAGCACAGAGGGAACATTTCAGCCTTTTACTACATCGATTCAGATGGGAGTGGCCCCCTAGGGCCATTCCTTGTATACTGCAATATGACAGGTAAGGTGATACATTCTTTTTACTAATGGTTATATATTCATTATATTGAAATCTAACAAACATGAAGTGTTCCTATTTTAAAGCTTGTGAGTTGAAAATACAAAGAGAGTGAAGGTGACTTCTCAGTTCAGAATATTGGAAACGAATTAGACAGGAAATTACAATAACAATAGGTTCAGACTAAAGATGCAGAAACCTGCCTGGGCTGCTTTTTGTAACATTGACAATTTTTTTTCCAAGCATGAGTTTATTCCACCTATTTCTATAACAATTTGCATTTTAATTTTTTTTTTTTTTACGCCAAGTAAAACTGTGTAGGAATGCTTGCCTAGACATTTTTATGCATCAGAGCTGACATACATTTTTATATATATTTTCTCTTATTTTGTACATTTTTCTCAGTGATGTATGCATTTGTGTAGGCAATTTTCCATAAAATATACATTCTGATGATGTATTATATACTCTATTGTATAGCTTTATTGTTGGGGTAGCAACATATAATTCAGAAAAATGAAAAAGCTGAAAAACAATTAAAAATTAGTGTATATATTAGATTAGGAAATTCAGATAGTTTCACTTGATAATAACAAGTCAACCAAATGAATGTCCCCTCATTGTTAGGTCCATCTGTGAAGTTAGATGTTATATTTTGTAATGTTAAAATATCATTTTAAGGTTGATTGAGAAACTGGTTTAACATTTGGTGAATAAAATATGTATATTCACCACTCCTTTTTGCAGGGTGGGAGCACAAGATTATATACCTTTTTGTTAAATAGATTGTTTTTTATGTACTTCTCTTTCTGGTTCCCCCTCTCCATTTTGCTGTAAGACTTGTCAAGATAAATAAATAGGCCAAAATGTTTAATATTGCAACAGATCTGGATGGTAACTCAGAGACCATAACACTGATGTCAACCCATCTTTAAGCATCTTCAGGGTTGCTACAGTGAAGCTGGATGGAGCTGTGGGAAAGGGGGGGATGAGTAGAGATAGTAGGGAAGCTTATAGCTAAAATAACTTCTTTCTTCTGACATTCTCACCACCACCTGGAGTGGAGTGGATAGAGGACTCCAGGATGGGAAAAGGGACCCGATTGAGGCATGTAATAATTGTATGTAATGGAGGGAAGAACTTTGGACTTTGAATTTGGGGGGGGGGACCCAGGGTTTTCAGAGTCAGGTTTTCACCAGATGTGCCATTATGACATGTCTAATAAATCTATACTTTGAGGAAGCCTCTGGCCTTGGAATTTTGATTTCAACCAGGCTGTTACTTGGAACCCTGACAGCTAATTTAACAGAGGCCGTTTCTTATTTTTCTTTCCCTTGCCAAAATTATATTATTGCATTCCTTAATTTTTAAGAAAACTGGTTTTTTATTATAATGTAAAGATGTAAAAGAGCATATAGGAACAGGGCAGAAACTAATTAGATTGCCATGGTATATGTATTGTCAACATACCAAGGATAAAAGGGAAAACTGCATCATTTACTTGTTTTATTTCTGAAAAGCTATGCTCTATCATTTCCTTAAATATGATAGCATATAGGCAAATAAATTGTAGTACCTCATTAACTTAGTACAGAAATGAAAAAAATAAATCTTCCAAAACACATATAAAGAGTTAATCAAGGTTTTTTTTTTTCCTTGTGGTCTTTTGATGATGTTCAGGCACATCCTCCAAGGCAGAGTACCAGATGAGTTCCTCGGCCAGCTTTGCTGGCTGAGGAACTCTGGGAGTTGAAGTCCACAAGTCTTAAAGTTGCCAGGGTTGGAGACCCCTGAGATACAGGATCAACAGCTCTCTTATTTGCATTGGTTCTCATTCTTCACAAAGCACCTAATTCGCTCCATTAGAGTACTGCAGAAGTAGACCACAGCAATGTAGTCAAGGACAATATCATAATAACAATGCATATTTTTACAGCATGCATTTACTGAGCAGTAAAGCTGTCAGAATGAATAGCCTTTAGTACAATCCTTCAGAATTATGCCATGCTTTTTTCCCTCTTGATGTAAGCTCAGGTTGGCCCCATATTTGGTGAATACCCATTATCTCCAATTAGATGCCACTAAGGAGGTCCTGAACAGCCTTCTTTCCATTCCAAATATAATTGTAAATTATTTCCAGATAGTGTCATCCGTCCTCCCTTCATTACCATTGAAGCAATTGGTGCAGTCATATCAACATGGCCTTTAGATAAACTTCAAGAACAGAGGTTGTAAATGGTAGCCAAGAACATGAATTGAAAGAGGCAAAACATTGGAGGACATCAAATGCTGCACCTCGTCTTCCTCTGTCTACACAAAAAGCATGATATCGATAATAAGGATAGAACACAAATTGCTTTCCGATTTTGCTGAATTTGATGCTGGCATTAAATAGAGCTTGGAGCAGGATGCAATATATCAAATCACCAAGCACTGTCAATATACAATTACATATTTTTTCAAATTGCTTTGCCCTCTTGAAGTATTTCAGTCCACCTGTGAAATACAAATTTTTGTGTTGCTTCTTGGCTCCCATTTCTTAGGATTATTTGGAGTAATGCAGCAATAATAAAAAGCACATTTGGCAAATATTTCCCACAGTGTGAGTAGGAGCAAAGGGAAGGGGGCAACTTGGTGGTGACCATAACGTTCAGATTTAAATAGTGGATCATGCATTGAACAGGATTCATATACAATTTATATAGAAAATGTTTTATATGTTATGGCCATCAGCAAGTTTTAAGTGGCCATTCCCAATTAGAATAGGATGCCTATGCAATTCTAGAAATTCTGAAAAATACCTTTCAACAAATACCTTTCATACTTTTCCAGAGAGAACTTGACCAGGTAGTGTGGTTGGCAAAGAAAATGCAGTTCACCATGTTCAGAATCCAAGCATATCAATGAGATGCTAATATTGAAAGCCATTCATTGAAGAATCCTGGTAACGAATGATTGGAACTAGTTGAAGTCCACAAGTCTGGCATACCTCTTATAGGGAAATAGAAGCCCAACTGCTCATTAATTTTTTGGTCAAATCAAAGACCAGAAAGGGTTTTAATTTAAACACTTGAAGGATCGAACAGCTGAAGTGAAGTGTAATTTGAGTCATCTATGTATATCTAGGAACAGCTGCCACTGTTCTCTTCACTCACTCCTTATTCAATATGTTAAGCAAATCCCATTGATCAGTTTCCCATCAAGAAATGCTATCTGACAGGGTGATTCTTCTGTTTTTGTTTTCTTCCTGTTTCCTCACAACCCTCCTTCTCTTTTCCCACTGGGGCAATGCAGACAGATGCCCATATTTTTTTGACGCTACTCCGTTGTCATAGATATTCATGTAGCTTTTCATCTCAGGCAGTTGCAAAGGGAGGTCTCATTATACTCTGGTATTCAGAGAAATCATTTTCAATATCATAAGCCTCAGGCCCAAAGCTTCCAATCCAATGTCAACTCTTGCATGGAAAGGATTCTTCTTTTGCTCCAGTTTGCTTGTGGATAGAATTGTAAAAGTTTCCCCCTTTTCAATCTCATTCTCTAAAAGATCTTAACCTTTATGTAAAGAATAATGTAATGTTTAAACATGTTTACATAACTTTCCCAGCTATCTTCAGCTGAGCTGGCTTTTAGACTAAATTTAAATGTGCAAAATGAATATAAGCCTTTTTTGGGGGGGAGGGGGGGAGTTACAGGGATTACTTAAGCTGTATGTATAAATCAGCTTTAGAATATTGACCCAATATTAACCAAATAAAGAACAAATGTTTATTATTGACATTAATCACCTTATCATATATTCTTGCTACAGCTGGTTAACATGCATTTAATAATGTTTATTTGCTTCCAAACATTCCTAAATTTTCATAAACAAAAAAGCTGAAGCCAAGGTGTCCTCTTAAGAACAGTAAAATATTTAATTATAGGATATCAATTTGAATTTCTTCAGAAAAACCAAACCTATAAATAAATGTAGTAAATGGGCTTGTTTAGTTGATAATACCAAGTTGGAACCCACAAAAGACAAAGAAGGATCAACTAATTAAAAACAATGGATATAACAGACCCTAAAACTGAAGAACATTTTGTATTCTCTAGAATGCATTGTGCTGCTGCAACATGTCAAAATCATCTTCGGCTACAAATTCTGTGATGGCAGCAAAGAAATGCATAAAATGTAAGCCTGATGCCAACAAGTGGGTGTCTGACTTTTCACAAGCTAAATAGCAATAGAACTTACATTTATATACCCTTTACAGTGCTTTACAGACCTCTCTAAGTAGTTTACAGAGTCAGCATATTGCCCCCAACAATCTGGGTCCTCATTTTACCCACCTCGGAAAGATGGAAGGCTGAGTCAACCTTGAACCTGGTGGGATTCGAACTGCCAAATTTGCAGTCAGCCGGCAGTCAGCAGAAGTAGCCTGCAGTACTACACTCTAATCACTACACCACCATGGATGTGGTAATGCTAAAATATATTTATGACTAAGAAAGAAAGAGAAAACAGGAAGAAGCTACTTCAACCAGTACAGAATATGATTGATAAAATTTGACAAAATGCTTCTTCCCCCCCCCCCCCCAGAAAATGAGATTAAGGATTTTTACCTAACTGTTGGCTCACTTTATTTGAGTGTATGCCTGATTTACAATGTGCTTCTTCATTTTATCTTTCAAGATACCACCTGGACAATTATACAGCACAACAACACGGATTTAACCAGAGTCAAAACTGCTAACCGAGAGAACCCTCACAGTGTGTTTTTCAAATATGCTGCCAGCCTAGAACAGCTCCAGGCTACAATTAACCATGCAGAACAATGTGAACAGGAGCTTGCTTACCACTGCAAAAAGTCACGACTTTCTAACAAGCAAAGTAAGTAATGGAGATAAATCTTATTATACTACATAATGTATTATCCTTAACACACACACAAAAAAAACCCTAGATATTGAATACTGCCAAGATTAGGGCAACTTGCCATTATAGTCTTTCATCTATTTGTTTAAAAGTTTCGGAAGATTTATTGAGAAGGTCCCTAAGCCAAAAGTTTTTCAATAGCACCAAGATCAGTGTGTAATTATGCTCAAAAACATTAACCAATTTCTAACTCACTTTCTTACCTAATCCTACTATTTAGTAAAACTTACACAAACTGTCCTTCTTGGCCTATGCTTGAAAGGCAAACAATAAATAGCAAGAACTAAAGAACACATCTAAATACTAAATCAGGTAAAGTAGTGTTTCTTAACATTGGCAGCTTTAAGTTGGCTGGACTGCAACTCCCAATAATCTCCCAGCCATCATGCTGGCTGAGGAATCATGGGAGTTGAAGTCTTAAGTTGAAATCTTAAAACAGCCAGAAGTTGAGAAACAGTGAGGAAAAGAATTCCATGACAGATTAAAGCCATACCTATTTTGTATAGTGTAACATTTTAATATAGTACAGAAAGTAATTTAGGAAAACAAAATCATGCATGTACAAAATTAAAGAATTTTGAAAAATATATCCAGAGAGAAATAGCCATTATGGAAATACAATTGCATGATGTGGGAATTTAGTCCTTCTGCAGCTGAAGCTTTTCTGTTTTGTGCTCCATCAATTATGCTGGAAAAAAAAATACAGAGGATTGCTTTGTAAAATCTGTGTTTGTTTTTGCACATATGCAAGTAGGCACACACACACATACCCTTAGGTGCTGGTACTGTTTGTATTCAGCAGTTACTCTTGTAAATAAGCAATTATCTAGTTTTCTCTACAATAACAGGCATTTATTCTGGAAACCTGACCTCCCCAATGTGCATACTATTCACTAAATGTATTGACAGATGCAATATTCAATTACAGTAATAACTGTAAGTCTATAATGTTAAACTTCATTCTGTTTCTACTGAAAAAAAGAATTCCTTGCACTCGACTCCTGTTTGAAATGTATGTAAACATGCATTCAGACCTCATAAGGTCATGTTTTGCTTCTATCTGATTAGGAACATTCATAGATAATCACTAATTGTTGCTTAGCGACAGTCCTTTAATTGCATTACTAAACTCAATCAATGCACAGCTTTATGAATTCAGCTAAACTATGCCAAGATCATTTATACAGAACTACCACATACAAATATGTTACCATCCACCTGCCACAGGTCTCTTAATTGACATCCATATAAAGAGGAGAAAGAGCTCTGTGAATGCATAGGTTCATCATGCCAGCTTTCTTGACTGCTTTATATTTAACCTAATATGGTTAGAGATCAAAGAACAAATAGAGTTTGTAGGATAGTTAAAACTAGTATCCCACGACATATAATATTATCCTGTCTGTCTTAGATGACTTAGACATTTTTTTCTTCCATTCAATCATGTCCAATTCTGGACAAGCCCTGCCGCTTTCTTGAAAGAGTTTTCTTTTCTCCCACTGTAAAGGCTTATACTACTTAACAACTACACCAAATTGGCTGTTACTTAATGTTAAATCCAGGCTGCCAGACAGGGCTCAGATTACAAAATTTTAGTTAGCCACAATATAGAAAAAAACATTAGATCTTTCCCTGCCTCTTTGCTTCTATTGAGTGACTATCTGGATTTTTATAGACTAGCTTCTAATGTATATATGCCCTATCCCACTCACAGATGAACACACCACAAGGGTCTGAAGTCTTTATTGAGGCTTCACCAACCCCAAATAATATTCCCCAGGATTCACCTCACATAGGAACTAGCACAAATCCCAATGAGTCCAATACTCAAGTCTGAGAACACAGTGCAAGTCCATAAAGTCACCCACCAGTTTTGGAGTCCCAAGATATGTCCACAGTCTCATGAATCATGAAACTAAAATCCAGTCAAAAGTTCAAGAAGAAAGTCGAAAGTCAGAGTCAAAGCTTAAGTCCAAAAGCAAGAGTCAAGATGGCAAAACAGAGGCTTGGAAAGAAATGATTGAGTTGTTTCCAGTGTTGCTTTACTCTACATACTGGATTAGATAGCCACTGGCTGGTGTAGCACATTAGGAGGAGTGAGGTTACCTCTTCACGAGTAGATTCACTGACCTCCATTGCACCTCCCTCCTCTTGGCTCTGCACACCCTGGGATATGTTGGAGGAGTCAGTTCCTCCTCATCTGGCTGCAACTGTTTCCTTTCTCTGCCCACTGTTTCTGGCTGGTCTTCTGAGCCTCCTTGCTGCATCTACGTCTACTCTCTCTCTGTCAGCCAGATCCTCATCCAGTCATTACTTTAGTCCTTTCTGAGATTCCTAGCTTCTCATCCTCCTCTTGCCCAACCCCCTCCTCCTGATCCAGGGTCCTCCATGTCTTCAAGATGCTCCTCCATGGCCTGCCCCCAAGCTTCTGAAGCTGACCCTTCCTCATAATCTGAGCCAGCATCTGGGACATCCACTACAATACACTACTTTATTCCTGTTTCTATTTGTTTGGAGCTTTAAATTGGGTGAAATGGTTCATGACAGAGGAACAGATGAGCTAACAAATAGAAAACAACTAAACTCCAGGACCCATTACTCCTGTAAGATTGAAATTTGATGCCATTTCAGTGATTCTGTGCCACATTGCTGTGACTAAATGAGGTCACATGATTATCACATTTTCCTGCCTACCTCTGGCGTCTGCAGCCAATTATCTGGCAACAAAGCTCAAAGGGTGAGCAGCAATTGGCTTAATGGTGGTGGACAGTGACAGAAGGGTGAGGGAGTGACTTAGATGCCTGCTAGACAGGTAGGGTTGGTTAGGAGTTGCTACAGATGTGAGCCCTCTTTCTCCCTAAAAGGAGGTGTCTCCTGGGAATATACAAAATGGGGAGTGGCAGTGCAATTTTTTTCAGTGTGCAGCTTCCTTGGTTCCCCCTCATCCCCAAAAGTAGCAGGCAGCTTTTTGGATAAGCCAAGTAAGAGGAGGAGGAGGCTTCATTGGACTTCACCTGAGGGTCATGAGAGGAAGGGAAATAGCACCAGTTTATATTTATATGTGGAAAAAAGAATATTCCCTGCCAGCTATTGCAGCTAATGTCCCAATGGGCAGACCAGCAGGAAGTGTGAACTGTTCTAAGGTGATGATGGCATGGTATACCTTAGGGCAGGGGTGTCAAACTTGTGGCCCATGGGATGGATGCATCACATGCTGGCCCGGCTCCCCCACGGTTTAGCAAAGGGGAAAAAAGTCCCAATACATCATGTGATGATGCAAGTTTGACATCCCTGCCTCAGGGCTTGAAATTTGGCAGGGTTGTGATCAGGATCCATAACTTCCATGGATTAAAATTTCACAAATTCATTTCAAATGTTTCCTGGCTGATTTCCATCAAGAAATCCAATGGGGGAGGCAGCAATAAATTGTAAGCTGCATCTATTGCTTTTTTTTGCCAGCCTGTGGACATTCTGTTTCTCTGTTTAGGTAAAGAAATATCTCTGAAATAGTCACCCAATAGGTCATAGGTTGTCTACCCAAACAAATAGAGCTGGTTAAAAAAAAAATCATAGCAGACTTGCATTACTTCACAATGTGAGCAGCTCAGTTTTAAACTAGAGGATGTAGTATATTTGCCTTGTTTATTCTAAACAGCCAATGAACATGCAAACTGAACTGTATTTGGGAGACTTGGCTAACTCTCTAAGAGTCTTCTTTGTTGTTATTTGCACCATCACTTGTTGCTTTTTATTTCATTTTCCTGAATGAAATGTGTCACAAAATGCAAAGCTCCATCACTTTTTTAAAAATTACACAGCAAGAAACAAATGTATGAAGAGTTGGATTTATATTCTTTTTCTGCTCAGACTGTTCAGGTGTATGAAAAGAAAAAGAAAATGCTTCAGGATACTCACAAAATAGGTTCCATTATCTTTAGCACGCCTACCATATATGGAAGGCATGAAATCATGTCATAAATCTTGCTTTGCCCATAGTATAGAGTTGATTCTAAAGGGACATGAAATCTAAAGTTATAGGATCATGTATATATATTAAACACTTGTTCTAATTCTTCAAAGCTTTCTCCCAGCACAAAAAAGAATAGTATCAGAAATACTGGGCTGTGATGGACAGACAGAGAGGCAATCAAAATGAAACATTCCATAATCTGTCTATTTTTCTAGGATGCATAGCAAAGTCTGCCAAATTTATACAACATTAATATAATTACATGTTTTCTTTCCCTTTCTGGATCTATGAGTCCTTTTTTAAAGGCCTGCTGGCCAGGTTGTTGCATAGCATGGGAACAAATTAATGAATTAGAGCTAAGGCATAGAGAACCTGAAAACCATGAGCTACAGTCATGATTTTCTGCATCCCCTAGTTAGTTTTTTTTTTTTAAGCAAAGTAGGCAGAAACAAATTCCATATTTTCAAATTGCAGCAAGAGTTCTTATAGATAATTGACTATTCCTAACAAAATCAGGATCCACATGCACAGCATCGTGTGCTTTACACACTGTTTTCTTCAGTCTTTGCTTTTGCATTTATCATAAAGTTCCCCTTTCTTCATTAAAATGGATTATCTTCATGCTTCAGATCCATTAGTAATTACCCTTTTCTGTATATTTTGTGCATTTACCGCTCTATTTAGCCAACAGCAACTCTTCTTTAATGTACCATATTGGAGAATTAAAACTGGAGATCTTTTTATTCTTGTTGTAAATTGTGCTGAGGAAAGTTGTACGTGAACAATTGTTTTGTGGTATTGGATACATTAAACTAGATTATACTAGTAAAATTACATAAAGGATTTCTATTTTTTTTAAACTTTGATTGAAAAGAATTTTATTAATGTAATTCTTTTCTTAACAAAAGGGAAAACAATATTAACAGAATTATAAGATGCCCAAGAATATATGTCTCTATCATAGTCATAGAATCATGGTCATCCTGGAAGGGTCCTAACTCAAAGTAGAAGTCAAGCATCTCATAGAGCAGGGACTCACAGAAGATACAACAGTACTTGATTCAGCATGTGAGACTTATCAAGCCCTCCAGACAGCTCAGGATCCAGAAGGTAGAGAAAGAAAGATATGGGGGATTAATAAGACTTTTCTGATGACTTTCCATTAATAAGCTGCAACTGGACCTGAGTGTCAGTTCTGCAGGAATTATTGTGTTAAGTCCTGAGCATGGGCGCAAGGAATGGAGACGGGACATTGAATGGTGACTTCAACTCTTTATTGTGAAATAAGAACAGAGCAAATACTTGGGCAGCAGCAGCTCTTTTATAGAGCTGGCTGCTGTCAAAAAAAACCAATGATTTGAGTTTACTGCTCTCACAAGCGTCCAATCAGAGAGACCCGTTAACAGCCAATCAGACTGGCCAATAACGACCAATCACAACTCGCTATTCTTGGACCAATGAGAAGTGCAGGATTACGAGCCTGCTGCAAAGTAAAGCTATTTAGGGTTGTTACTGATGTGTTGGCTTAGTCCATAACACCCCTCCCCCCTAGGTTCCATCTGAGGGGTGGGGTGACATATTCTCGTAAATAGGCAGGTCGCTTCACCTGTCTGCTTGACCTGCGCTATTCCACTGGTTTCTGTCCTGGCTCTGCTTCCGGTGGGCTGCTAGCTGGGCTGGATGGCGAAAACGGTCCCGCTGTTCCATCGAATGGCTCTGGGCTGTTCTCTCTGCTTCCGCCAGTGCTGTCTTCTGGGTTCCCTGGATCTGTTCCCATTGTGGTGCTGTCACGCGGCGAGGCCACTCCCCGGCTCGGTTCTCCTTCTGGCAGTGAGTATCCCCTGGTTGGTTGTGTAGACTGCTGGGTTTCGATTGTTAAGTCATCTGTTATTTCTTTTTCGGCCTCCTCGATGTTCCTCCCCCCCCAGTTAGAGATTCAGGGGCTGAGATAGGACTAGGTGCTAGTCTGGAATGGAGTTGGTCTATGTGGCACTTCCACATCTTACCATCTGCAGTTTGTAGGCGATAGGATCCGGGTCCTGTAAATTGCATTATGGTAGCGGGGACCCACAATGGGTGGCCCGAGAAGTTTTTTGCAAACACGGGGTCACCTTCCTGGAATGCCCAATACTTGCTGCTGAATCCTGGGGGTTGTTCAGGCATGTAATTTGGGTGGAGGCGATCGAGATGCGAGCGAAGTTTCCGGCCCATCAGGACTTCAGCTGGGGTTCTGTTCATGGTGCTGTTTGGGGTTATGTGTTGGAGGAGAAGCATCCGGGTTATTTTGTCATCAATGTCACCGTGGTCCATTTTGTGTAAAGTCTTTTTTACAAATTGGACCATTCGCTCGGCCCTACCATTGGCCGCAGGGTGAGCTGGCGATGTTAAGGCATGGCAGATGCCCCGGTCTGCCAGGTACTGTTCGAATGCCAGGGCAGTGAATTGGGGGCCATTATCGGAGACCAGGACATCCGGAAATCCGTGAATAAGTGAATAGCTTATTCAGTTTTTTAGTGACCGCCTCTGTGGTGGTGCTTTTCATCTTGTGGACTTCAAGCCAGTTTGAATAGGCATCCACTGTTAGGAGGAAAGTGTGTCCTCTTGTGGGTCCCGCAAAATCAATGTGGATACGGGACCAAGGACCTCAAGGTGTTTCCCACTGAGTTGGGGGAGCTTTTGGAGGAGTAGAGCAAGTCTCCTGGCATTTGCTGCACTTTGTTACCCAGGTCTCTATCTGTTTGTCTGACCCAGGCCACCATGCGTAACTCCTGGCCAATGCCTTCATCCGCACGATGCCTGGATGTCCATCGTGCAACATTTCTAACACCTTATGTTGCAATTTCTCCGGGATTACAACTCTGTCTCCCCACAAGATGCAGCCCTTTTGGGAGAATAGTTCTTTCTGTCGATTTCTGAATGGCTTGAAAGTGTCGTTGGGTGCGCTGACCGGCCAACCCCGTTCCACCCAGCTGAGGACTCATGCCAACACAGGGTCCTTTTTTGTTTCTGAGGCGATGTCTCGAACGGTCAGCGGCGGCGATTTAAGGGTTTCAATTTGCAATACGGCTAAGGTTGGAGCTGGGTCCTCTATGACGTCTGGTAGTGGAAAGCGGCTCAAAGCATCAGCATGGGGAATGGCTTTCCCCGGGCGGTATTGCAATCAGTAATCGTAGGCGGCTAAAAATTCCGACCAATGTGTCATTCTTGGTGATAAGATATGGGGAGTTGGTTTGTTTCCCGCCAAAATACCAAGTAGCGGCTTGTGGTCTGTAATTATGGCAAAGGGTCTCCCATACACATATTCATGGAAACGTTTAATTGCGGATACAATAGCGAGAGCCTCTTTATCAAGTTGACTACAGTTCCTTTCACTCTTAGGCAAGGTTCTCAAAAAGAACGCAATAGGTGCCTCATTCCCATTTGGTAGGACATGGCTTAAAATGGCTCCCACTCCGAATGGTGAGGCGTCACAGGTAACNTACAAAGTTGACACTTGTCCCTTTTTACTTTCAGGCCAGTGTCTTTAAATTTCTGAAGAACCTTTCTGAGTTGTTGTACTAATAACTCTTTAGTGGGGGCAGCTATTAAGACATCATCAAAATAAGGCACGACAACTTTTATGCCTTGTAATAGTCTCTCCATCAAACTTTGGAAAATGCCAGGTGCCACGCTTACTCCGAATTGGAGTCTATTGCACTTGAAGGTGCCTCTATGTGTAACTATTGTCTGGGCTTCTGCAGTTTTCGCATCTACAGGTAGTTGCTGGTACGCCTGAGCTAAGTCCAATTTCACAAATATTTCTCCGCCACCCAGGGAGTGAAGCAGGTGTTGGACCACTGGTACTGGGTAAGCGGTCTGTTAAAGAGCATGATTTAGGGTGGCCCGGTAATCCCCACAAATTCTTAATGAGCCATCTGGCTTCATGGGTGTTAACTATTGGAGTTTCCCAGTGGGCATGGTCAATCAGTTCCAACACGCCCTGGGCTATCAGTTTATCTAGCTGCTCGTCGATCTTCGGCTTGAGGGCAAAAGGCCCCCGATGAGGCTTAAGCTGAATGGGAGCTACATCAGGGCTGAGATTAAACGATATAGGGGTCCCCTTGTACTTGCCTAATGTTCCTGTGAACACGTCCTGGAATTCCTGGATGAGGGCCTCTTCCCAGTCATCGCTTCTGGTTTGGTGTATGCCGGCTAGTTCAATCCCGAGTGGAGCGAACCACTGTAACCCTAACAAACTGGGCCGATCATGATTGACGACAGTCAGGGGAAGCATCGCGGTGCGGTCCTTGAAGGATACTTGGACGTGGCTGGAATCAACAACTGGAATTCTGTTCCCCTGGTAGTCTTTTAGGATGATTCGTTGAGTGCTGAGGTCCTGGTGGCAGATGGCAGGGATCAGCTGTTTGAGGGTTTTCCAGGATACCATCGATAGGGATGACCCCGAATCGACTTCCATCACGCACGGTCGATTCTCAATAGTAACCCTTACGCGGATCTTTCTTGCATCTAACGATGAAGCATGGCCAATAATAATGGTTTGGTGCGCCTCTTCTCATCTCGTTGAAGAGGCAGGTGCTCAATTTCTGTAGTAGTGGTTGTTCCATTGGTGGTTCAGGCGGTCCCGATTCCCAGGTGGTTTGCCTGTCTCCCGGTGGAGGTTGTTCTCCCTTCGGCTGGGACTGGACTCTCGCTTGCTTCTGCAGACCTTCGCAATGTGGCCTCTTTTCCCGCAGGTACGGCAGAGTGCGTTGAGGAATTTGCAGACCAATCACGGGTGGTTCGCCCCGCAACCAGCACATTGGCGTGGAAGTCTCTGGTTCCTTTGGTCTCGTTCTGAGTGGAGCCGGTTGACCTCCTCTTCCTCACTGTCTGAGGATGACTCGAGGTCTTCGTGGTGGGCGGTAAAAGCGTGCTTCTCAGCGGCAAGCGGGCTATCATTCGCGAGTTGGCAATGCGGTGCGTTCGCTCAGCGCATTCAAGCGGCTGACTTCCTGGTTGCTTCTGCGGCAGTAGCGTCGGCAATGATCTGCAAAACTGATGTCTCCTTTTGCCATGAGTTTACTCTGTACCATGGGGTCATCTAATCCCAGAACTATGCAGTCTCTCAGGGCTTCCTCGAGGTTTGCATAACCACAAAGGCCTCCTAGGTTCCGGAGGTCGGCTACGAAGTCCCCAATGCTCTCGTTCTTCCGTTGGTCCCTCTGGTAAAACTCGTGTCTTCGTATCAGTGTAGGTACTGCGGGTGTGTAATGGGCCCAGAGGATCGGTGCAAGGTTATCCCAATCCATGGTCTTCACTTCCGCCAGTTTGGCAAGTGCTTTAGCCATTTTGAAAACGGCGGGGCCGCAGTGAGTCAGGAACACCGCTTGTTTCTTGCCAGGCGTAGCATCTTTTAAATTGTTGGTCTCTAGGAACTTCTGGAAATGATCTATATTCGAGTCCCAGTCTCCGGTTGCTGGGTCAAATGGAGTGGGTGGTATGGTGCCGCTGGTCATTTTGCCGTTTGTTGCATGCGCTCTTCAGCCACGTGCTCTGTCTTGTTCGATGAGTACTTAGTCAGCTCTATCGTCTCCGCATCCCATCCTCGTCGCCAGTGTTAAGTCCTGAGCATGGGCCCAAGGAACGGAGACGGGACATCGAACGGTGACTTCAACTCTTTATTGTGAAATAAGAACAGAGCTAATACTTGGGCAGCAGCAGCTCTTTTATAGAGCTGGCTTCTGTCAAAACAACCAATGATTTGAGTTTACCGCTCTCACAAGCGTCCAATCAGAGAGGCCCGTTAACAGCCAATCGGACTGGCCAGAAACGACCAATCACGACTAGCTATTCGCGGGCCAATGAGAAGTGCAGGATTACGAGCCTGCTGCAAAGTAAAGCTATTTAGGGTTGTTACTGATGCGTTGGCTTAGTCCATAACATATTATTCCAAAGCCTTCAATTAGAACAAAATCTGTTATTGCAATAAGGTCTTTCTCTTCACTGCTATACTGTTGTTCTGTCATGCTTGCTCAGTTTCTTACTAAAACCTTGATTTTTATTCTTTTGCCAAGGCCTGAAACCACTCATTTTAATCATTGTGCTTTTTCCCCCACTGGATATCCGACTATCTCTTTGGATGTCTGCAAGTAACGCAAGACTAGGTTGCTATTCCAATAATCCAGTTTCTAACTGATCTTTATTAGATCTGCTAAAGCCTAGAACAGGATGCTTTTATAAGTGATCCAGCAGTATGTCATGTCCCTAGCTTCCTACACAACATTTAAATCCCAAAACTTTTCCCATCAGACTTTGTCAGATTAGGGATATACACATTCAGATGGTGATGGGGAGATTTGTAAAAGCAAAGAAAATAGCCATAGCACTTTATTGAAGAAAAGAAAAACAGTAACAAGTCAAAAACATCATCTAAATACATTCTAAAATATCATTGGTTATGGAAAAATAGAAGTATGTTCTTGCAGGGGAATAGGATTTTGGAGAAATTGGAAGATATATTTTGGCACAGTATTACTCGTAATATATGGCAATCATTGACACATCTTCAATGACAAGTAGTTTGTGATATGATCATTAACATGTTCAGTTGTTCCTACATAAAACTATTCTGGCTGTTTAGTACATGATTAGTACTTCTGTAATTCTTATCACAATAACATGTTTTTCACCAAGTTGAAGCCTTTTTAGATAATGTTTATTCTTCTAATCTTCTCACAGTAATATATCGATCTTTTATTGATCCCCACAAAATGAATTAGCTGAATGTTTTGGGAAGGAGGATATCCTTTTTTTCATAAAGAAAATTTCTTTTCTTTTTCTTTTTTATTTATTTTATTTTATTTATTTTACTTTATTTTATTTTTTTCTTATGGAACGCTTCACGAATTTGCATGTCATCCTTGTACAGGGGCCATGCTAATCTTCTCTGTATCATTCCAATTTTAGTACATGTGCTGCCGAAGTGAGCACAAGAAAATTTCTGAAGTGTCCTGTTAAAGATAGATGTTTCTAACATCACTCCTGATCGATTCAGGGATTACCGGTTCTCTGTTTCAAGTCATGTTGTAACATACTTCACAGTATGTTACTCATGGTAATGAAACATTAAAATGAAATGAAAAATATTTTAGTGTTTTAGCATAGTGGGATAATTTTATTTCTTTCTTCTTCTTCTTTTTTTTTTAGAAAGTCTTAAGATATTTGGTTTCCTTGAACTGAAGCTATCACTGACAGCATTGTCACACTCCAGAAACACTAACTTGTTCTAACTTGCCTTACAGATGGCATTCCCTTCAGCTGGTGGATTGGAAAAATCAATGATACCCAGACATACTGGGGAGGTTCCACTCCTGATGTGCAGAAATGTGCTTGTGGAATAGAAGGAAATTGCATTGACTCCCACCATGACTGTAACTGTGATGCTGACAGAAATGAATGGTGATTGTTTTCTGTCTCATTTCTCTTGTTCTCAAGGTTGAATGCTTTTGTATGTTTCTAACTCTCTTCTCAGGTGGGGAGGGAGGAAATATCAGAGGAGAGCTGCCTTCAGTGTTCCTCCACTACAATTTCTTAAAACACTTCATCCCCGCATGCCTGCTCAAACCCAAAATTGTCTAAGATTTTCTTCGGTCTGATCCAAATATTCCTTAGGCATTTTCAGGACATTCTTACATGAGACAGAGTGGGCAAAAGATTGGATAAAACATTGAAGAAAGTTTGTACCTTCCCTTTCCTCTCCTCTCCTCTCCTTTCTTTCCTCTCCTCCTCTCCTCTCTCTTTTCCTCTCCCCTCTCTCCTTTCCCCTTTTCCTTGTCATAATTCTAGAGTCAAACATAAGAACTCGTACTTGCTTATTAAATGCCAAGTTTTCTTCTCAGCAAAAGCATATTGTTCTGGTAATCAGTTGCTAGAGTAATAAACAGCTTGCTGTTGATAAGTTGAGAAAGAAGGAATACAAACACTAAAGCCTTAATATCTGGGAGATCAAAAAGATATGGATAAGAAATGAAAGGGTTTTGACTAAGATTTTTGATTTTTGTGATAATGGGAAATGGTAGGTCTATATTGGTCATAATCATATTTTAAAATTTCATTATGCCAGTAGTATTGTATCTATGGCCAAAGAAATATCATTTCAGGACTGTGAAAGATGTTCAAAAGTGGGAATTTATGTTATTTTGTACTTGAAGAATTGGTCTATACTTTCATGGAAAGATATATTTTTGCCTACCAGCTTCTGGGCTACTAATATAATAGTATTATGTATGTTGTGTGTATTTTGCATAATAAAATAAAGGAATCCAGATGCAAAACTATTAGCAAACTAGTATTATAAGTTTGGAAATCACAGATTATTGTCATAATAAATTCATAAACTTGGATAAATGGTAGCAAATTATCCTTTTTTCTTCTCATGAAGGGATTACTTCTTTGGGAAGCAAATAATCACTGATTGGCTGGCAGGTTTCTGTGCTCAGGTATTCAACAAAAATTCAACAAATCAAAAAACTTTTATTGCTAGTTCCAAAGGTGATATTCAGCAGGTTCTGATCAGTTCTGGAGAACCGGTAGCAGAAATTTTGAGTAGTTCGGAGAACTGGCAAATACCACCTCTGACTGGAAATTTTACAGTATCCTTCCCCTGCCACCCCCACCAAGCCACGCCCACAGAACTGGTAGTAAAAAAAATTGAATCCCACCACTGGCTAGTTCCCTGTGAGCTCTAGATTCACAAACAAGTAGACCTGCTGTGCACACAGCATTCTGAGTACACCTTTAAGGATATTTTAAGGTAGATTGTAAAAGCTCAGAAAAGAAAAGAATGGTCAATAGAAAGAGTGCCTTCAAGAACAGAAAATGACACATGATCTCTTGTGTATTGAAAAAAATTGCATAATCTGGATATGAGGTGGGAAAGATGTTATTTGAATGAAAACAAAATCTAGTTTCAAAATTGCAGGGAATGTTTATCTCAGAATCTGTCATATTTCTTTATTATATTTAATGTATTAGACTAGTTTCTCGGTAAAATTGTAGGATCGTGTAGAATAGAGGAAGAGGAAATATTGGAGACTTACAGGTTTGTTTTTAAGAAACAGAAAAGAAGGTAATACTTTTCATTATGCAGAAAACAGTTTGCCTGGGACACAGTAAAGAAAAGATCATTAAATGGCTGCCAGAGTATGATAAAGATGAAAGATTTTAGAAAGCACTACCAAGTCAAAACATTTGTCATAAGTGTTCAGTTCAAGAATCAGACCAAATCAAAATATTTGCTTAAAATAATGGTGCTTTGATTAAAACATTATTGTAATTTAATATTACATGTGAAGTTTTCATCAGTGCTGCCTGCCAAAATGCAAGAAGATAATGTTATTATTTTTAAACATATTTTAATTTTTAAAGCCTACTATGCAGGGGTGGGATTCTTCCAGTTTGCACCTATTCGCTAGAACCAGTTGTTAAAATTCTAAGCAGTTCGGAGAACCGGTTGTTAGAAGAAATTACTGGCCTAATCCTGTAAGGAAGGCAGGAAGGAAACATTCTGCTGTTGCTTACAGAAACTGCCTCTCTGTCAACCCTTATTACATTCTTGGCAGGACTGGACTTCCTGTCTCAAGAACTACTCTGGAGTTTTTTTCCCCTCCTTTGCTGGTACTTTGCTTGTGTGGAGTGAACATTCAAAGTTACGATGGTACTGAAAAAAGTGTCTTATGAACATTTTTCACACTTACGACTGTTGCAACATCCCCATGATCGGCCAGGCGAGGAGATGCCTGCCTCGAAGATATTGAGTTCGCCATGCCCACCCAGTCACATGACCACCAAGCCACACCCACCAACTAAGCCACAGCCACAGAACCAGTTGTTAAAAAAATTGAATCCCACCCCTGCTACAATGGCTGTAATATGCCATCTAATTTTATCACAATACTGGTAAATACCAATTGTTTTAAAAAAAGAAAGAACTGGGGGAAAAACCCTCTTCACTTGCTCTTCTGTCATTATGACAACTTTATCCCTGAATAATCATCTAATATTTTTGCAAAGTTCTGCTAAAATTTGCATTTACCTCATAAATAAACCTGATTTTCACTTGTTAAAAGGCAGCCCATTTTTAAAGCTAAATATAAATATGCAAATATACAGTTTGGAAAGCAAGCATATTTGGTCCTGAATTGCTGAGCTTTGTTAAATTTCCAAAACACAACTATGAATAATTACATCATTATTTCAGTATTTAAAAATAGGAACACTTTAATTTGAAATCTTTCATTTGAAATCCCAGGAATGTGGCTGAGAAAGGGCCTATCCCTGATTTTTTTTTATTCCCTCCCCCCCAAAAGAAAGACTAGTAGACATTTTCATTGGATACTTCCCTTTTGTCTCACCCAGTAGATTCCAGACATTGTAGAATGTTTTTTTTTTAATTATCTCACTGATTTACTGTGCTAAAAATGATAATCTCTGGACAAAGTTTTATTTTTGGCTCGTCATTGATGTTACACAACCTCTACTCCATGTACTGCTTCACTTCCCCCCCTCTCCCAAAATATCCAGAAGGACTCTTGAAACACCTTTTCCAACTAACAAAAATTATTAAAGGGCATAAACTTTTGTGACCTTCAGTTTACTTCATCAGATCAAATCTCATGCCAGCCCCCAAAGATGAGTAGGAATTATCTTGGTAGGCAAAAGTAGCTTCAAAGCGGGATTAACATTCTGGGAAAGATGGCAGGGAAGATTGCAAATGGCAATCACAGGATCTCAAAGCTCTTTGCAGCTGGTTGTAAGTTGCCAAGCACTAAGATTGTAATCACATCACCTTGGAGCTGCTGCAGTGGCTATAATTTCAGGCACTAGTTGTAAGTCCTTTCATTCGGCACAATCATGACCTTGAACAGTCGCTGAATGAATCACAGCAATCAAGAATTATCTGTAATTTAACCCAAGGCCTAAGTAAAAATAAAAAACAAATTTGGTATCCCATTGATTGTTGTAGGAAAGTTAGATTTTTACTTTTTTTAGAGAATGAAAAAACAGTTATAACACTGTGGGCAATTCTCAGAAGATTAAGCTTGCCAAATGTGAAAAGAAGCACATGGACTTTGAAACTGGATATTTCTGAAAACCTCCAGTTATTACACCCTATGAATATTTAATCAATATTGAAAATAAATATTAACCATACTAAATTGATTTGGAACATTTTCATAATTTTCTTTAAACCAGTCTGATAAATTGAATCATACTTTGATCATGTCCAGGAAACATGTCCAGATCAATTTGATGGATTAGTTTAAATGAACTTAATGCATCCTAACTGATTTAATTGGATTCAGATGCTGTCTAGACATGCATGTGTGAATTTTAATAGTGTAAATCTGAATCAGTTTGGATTTAGATTAGTCCAACTCATATTTATTTTTAATGCACTTTGAGTGTTTGGCTGATAAACTGATAATTTTTCTCAATTAATTGGAATGTTTACACAATCCTAATAATTGTTGTTTTTTAAAGATTTACAAGGAATAATTGCCTGTTCTGTGGGAATAAAATACTTAACTTTGGAGATGATTTACTAATAAAGCAAGTCTTTGCAAATTTTGAGCAGCAAAAAAAAACCTTTATTTTTTATTTTATAAATTCCATAGATTTTCTTCAAAAAATATGTCCTCAAACACCTAGCAAAAATTAAGATCCTTCCATCCTCATTGTAATGAAAGAAACGTAAACATTGGATGCCTTTTGTTGGAAAACATGTACAAAGTTAGAGTTGCATGCTACCCTGCAGCAATGAGACTTCAAAAACCATGATGATCCCAAATCATTGATTTGTCACAGAAACAGATCATGGTTCAGGTTTGTAGTACCCTTCAGAACACCCTCCCATATTCAGTATCTTGGAGGGTCTGCCAATTAGAGTCAGAAAGTGCCTGCCAATAGTGGTAACATTGCTGATCTGACCAATAGTCTGACTCAGTACAGGTGGGCCTTGTTCAACAATCTTTTTTTTTTTCCATAGGCCACTCAAATTTAGGGCATCAAGTTAATAATGCTTACAACTAGTTCTCGTAGAGTGGTTGCAGTATCCCTAAAGTAATGTGATCACAATCCAGATATTTTAATAATTGGCTTGCAACTATCATGCTGCAATATCCCACAGACATATTTGTAACCTTCACTACCAGCTTCTGACAAGCAAAGGCAATATGAAAGCAAGCAAGTTGTTGCAAATGACAACCACAAGATGTCACGCTTACTGACAGAGTGGGATTAACTTAAATATAGCAGTTTTCCATTCATGGTGTTCTGTCCTGGAGAGTGGGCGCAATAACGGAGACGAGACATCGAATAGTGACTCCAACTCTTTATTTGTGACTTCAGGAAAACAGAGCAAAGAGCCTGACAGCAGCAGCTCCTTTTATAGAGTTGGCTGCTGTCATAGCGTCCAATAGTTTAAGTTTGCCGCGCTTGGAGCGTCCAATCGTGGCAGCCCGTTAATTAGCCAATCAGATTAGTCCGGAATGACCAATCATGACTCACTGTTCACGGACCAATCAAATATACAGGATTAGGAGCCTGCTGTGTAAAGGGCCAGTCAGGTTTGCAGGCTTATGAGCCTGCTAGTTCGGAACACATGGTATATCAGTTTTTGCTGCTGAAAACACTGTAATGTTCTATGTCATAACGTTCTTACCCAGGTATCCTATTCCAAAGCAATTGGGTTTTTTTTTTTTACACACACTTATAAATGTAGTAGTATTCTTCCATAAGTATGAGGGTAGTCATGAAGTTTTGTTCTGAAACTCTATTTCTTTATTTGTGGCAGGACAAATGACACAGGACTTCTGTCCTACAAAGATCATTTGCCAGTAACAGAACTTGTCATCACAGATACAGGTCGTCCAAATTCTGAAGCAGCTTATAAACTTGGACCTTTAATCTGCCAGGGTGATAGTAAGTAACTAAAGTTGTGTGATTTTATATCAAGTGATCTCTCTCTCTCTCTCTCCCTCCCTCTCCCTCCTTCCCTCCCCCCCCTCTGTTCACACATACAGTTCATAGGATTTTCAGGTTAAATTTGAATCCTTTTTTCTGCACAGTAGGTGATCATTGGACAGGGAAGGAGCTGCATCTCTCTTATCAATGTTATGAATATAAAATTCAAATTGACTAACTGTTTATAGTGCACATTTATTTAGAAATCTAGATTAAGTCATAACCTTCTGAAAATAACAAAGCCTACTTTTGCATCTAAGTCTATGCACATTTACAGAGAAACTCATTCTACACGGAGTGATACTTATTTGAAAATAAAAGTGCAGATTTAATATCATGCTAACACTTGAACTATAAGCTTAAAGCAGCAAGATAATAAAGCACGTGCAGCTCTTGTATCTGTAAAAGCTGATGAAATGTAATTTAGAATAGAACATTCAATGCTGCAATAAAATGATTTCGAGTATGTTCTTACATTAAGTTTGCTTTCAATAACTTTGGAAGCATTTGAAGCTCACATCTGCTCTATCTATTTTCTGCATCACTATGAAACATTTTGGGCATACATTTTTTTTATATGTATTGCTCCTGCAGAATCTGTTTTTGCCTTAAGAAAAATGCATAAAACGAAGATATAAGTACAAACAATCTACATTTTAGATACATTTCCCCAGGGTATAGTATATGGCATTTATTTGTCCTAATGTATTTGAGAATAAATGAGTGGAGTGTGTGTGTATGTCTGTGTTTGTATAAAATAACATGGCAGAATTTGAAAAAGCAATAAAAGTATAATGTTATATCCTGTCTATTTTTCTTAACTTTAGAACTAAAGAAATGCATTCTTTCTGCTTAGCCAAAGAACTGATCAGATCAGCCATTAATAAATCAACAATGCTGAAACACTGTGAAATTAGATAAAAAGTGTTTTGTATTTATATCTTGTCTTTCTGACCAGAAAATTCCCTCAAGGTGGTTTACAAAATTAAAAATTTTAAAACAAGAAGATTAAAAATGAATATAAAGTAGGGGCGGGGGGAGAATGTATTGAATATCACTGAAACTTGAAGTTTAAAACTCATTTATAATGTATCCATCATATTTTTGGGGAAATAACATTTCTAAAAAAGAAAAAGATCATGAAACTAATATATTTAGCTTTCACTGGCTGATATTGTCTGATTTAATTCACCAAGTAGTATACAGCTTATGAAAGAAAAAAAAATACATAGACAAGGATATAGCAGAATGATGTGAAGAGATTTAAATATGTAGCATAATGGCAAACAAAGTAACTTTACGACTTAACTTTCTTGAAAATTGGTAAAGAAAAATCAGTGTTCCCTAACATGCTCATGGACTGCGTTGTAACTAGTTATTTCATGTAAGATTGCAAAAAAAAAAATCTTAGAATTAGTACAATAGCCTTGTTCTAGTCTTAGACTGGTGGTGAAGCAGTGCAAATGAAACTGTAGTATAATTTTAACTAATCAACTATTAACAAGAAAATGTGTGTATGCAAATACATGCATTTTAACTTTTCTTGCTTCCCTTCTTCTAATATTTATAATCCACTGGTTGGTCATGGAATAGAATCCCAAACTGGCTAACAGTCAAAGATGAAAATAAGAAAAGTCTGTTGGTAGCCAATATTTTTTATGCAATCAAAAGTTAATAAGCAAATAAATAGCAACAGAAGTCAACATAAGGGATGTGTCATTCAGATTCATGATGATAGGATTGCTTTCATCAGCCTCAAAGGCCATCCAAGAGAAGGTTCTTTGCTATCACCAATTTGATTTTTTAGATAGCATGATTCGGAATTAAACCTTTGTAGGTTATATGGAAAAGGGCAGACTTGGACTTTAACTAAATTGTGGCACTTACAAATTGAGATTTCATTTCAAAGAAAGGCAATTAATGCAATCTTTGAGGATAATTAATTTATTAATGACCAATTCATTAGCTACAACTTGTATATGTAATAGAATTGTCCACCTTCTTTGTTCTATATTTAGGAGAGTTTTGGAATGCAGCCTCCTTCAACACGGAAGCCTCCTACCTTCATTTCCCCACTTTTCATGGAGAACTAAGTGCAGACATGTCCTTTTTCTTCAAAACTACAGCTTCTTCTGGTGTGTTTTTAGAGAATCTGGGAATCAGAGACTTCATAAGGATAGAACTGCACTGTGAGTCATATTTGAATAGATTATTTCCATTGGTTTCTTTTGAGTAATTTATTTTACATATTTGAACTATGTTTTGATTGCTAAACCTGTCTGAAAATTTGAGAGGTGGCTTTACTAAAGGGTAAAAATTGAGCTATCATAGATCAGTACTTATGAGCATTATATTATATGTTCCGACCTTCTAATCTCCATCAGTAATATCTTGCTTGTTCTCATGGTTCCTATGAGAACATAGGGCAAATGAGTCAGACAGTACAAAGTAGTCTTTGACTTTTAACCACAATTGATCCCAACATTTCTTTGCTAAATGAAACATTTGTTAAGTGACTTTTGCTCCATTTTATGACCTTTCTTGTCACTAGTGTTAGGTGAATCATTGCAGTTGTTAAATTACTAACAAAATTGTTAAGTAAATCTAGCTTTCCCATTGACTCTGTCAGAAAGTTGGAAAAGGGGATCACAATACCCTGGGACATAGGGTCATAAATATGAGACAGTTGCCAAGTGTCTGAATTTTGATCAAACTAACATGGGCATGCTGCAATGATCATAAGCAGGAAAAACAATCATAAGGGTTTTTTTTTCAGTTGTCACTAAATGAACTGTTGTAAATCGAGGACTATCTGTAGTATATTGTATGTGCAATTTGCATGAATAACATTTTGTATTAAATGAAGTCAACTCTTCCTAGAACTGATTGTATTACAGTATCAAATGATGCCTGTGATGTGGACCGCCATGAGTCTTAACAAGGGAGGAAAAAACCCATGTATAATAATTTCCTGTTAAAGTATAAATATTCCTACATTGGATGAAAACCATATTATTTTAAGACAGGGGTGGGATCCGACAGGGTTAACTACCGGTTCAGTGATTTACGAGGTTTGGTGATTTATGATATGCACACGCCTGTAAATCGTCATCAGCTTGCTGCCTGGACAGCTTAGCAGCACTGAGTGCAGAGAAGTAGTGTTTGAAACAGCACTCTTTTTTTGCTGTTTCAACTGAGCTTGAAAAATCAGGAAATAAAGGTCAGGTAAGAGCCCAGGTGGGTGGGTGGGCCAAAACATCAGCAGACATAGAATCAGTTCTATGTCTGCTGCTCTTCAGAGCTACCGGTTCTGCAGAGCCAGACAGAATCGGTAGAATCCCACCCCTATTTTAAGAGTAGTTGGAAAAGAATTTATTCTCTACATTTATTTTTGTTTTGTTTTATAAAACAAAATAATATAAAATATCCAAGTGAGCCCTGGTTTGGGCTCTTTCTTCACATCATTATTTTGATATGTTGATCCACACTGCGAATTTCATTTCTATTCATAAAGGATACATACTAGACATAGAATATAGGTTAGTTAAAATGTAATAATAATAATCAAATTAAATATACATAAATATTAATTTCTGAATGCATTTATTCTTTTAAAAGTCCATGCTTTTTTATCTATTTTTTAAAAAATAATAATAAAGGTGATTCTTATGCAGTGTTCAAGGTTATAGGTTATCTTAGTCCCATTTCCAAATACTTAACCAAGAAAAAAGAAAAGGAAGTAGAAGGGAGCAAAAGACATCAGCAGTAGGTTCAGATAGTTGCTAAAAGTGCCAGAAGTTTATAGGAAATTGCAAACTTCACTGAACATTGTACAGATTATATATCTGGTCCAACATATTTAATTTGATTGTTTTGTTATCCCAAAGCTGTTTTGTTCTAAGCACCTAACAGTGTCACTGATTTTTATGCCAGAGTCAATAACTGATTTCAGGAAAGAGCCCTGCTTCCAAAATGATTGGAAAATAAGTTCCCTTAATTGTGACATACAAGCAAAAATCAATTGACTGGTTCTCATCAATGTAGTAAACTCTGAATATAAATGACTTTACTACTCCATACTAAGTTATTTCTTATAAAAAACAGGATTGTGTTGCCAAGACTTCCAAGGGACATGAGAGTGATGTAGTGATTTTCCTAGCCATATCTAGGCCAAATCAAATAGCATTTTAAAAATGGTTGTAATTGAATATGAAATATTTACTGAGTTCTAGAAATTTTGTATGACAACATCTACAGTGAGTTTGGCTGTGTCAAGTTGTTGCATTGCCTGTTTTAACAGATGTGATTTTTCATTTTTGCTTTAGTTCAGATCTATGTTGGGAGTTGAATAAGTACAAGTTTTATTGGTAGATAAGAACCTTTTCCAAAACAATATTGAATTGGATAATTTATGGCAGTTGTTGTTGTTTTTTTTTAAATGAAAGCATTTACACCCAAATATAAAAATATTTGACATCTATTGTTGATATTTAAATAATACTCCGTGCTCTTAAAATAATTACAGATAGGTTAGAATTGTTTTTAAAACTATGTAACAGAAACTAAGTGTAACACCAGTCCAATATAATATTTCAGCTAAATATACTATTCTTTTTGCAGCAATTCAAATCGCCGTACATATTTGTCCTTCAGAAATAAATTAAAGTTAGCTGGCTAATATTTACATGCATTATTTCTACTGTAATTTTACACCTAAATTATTTTTTGAGTTTTAATAAAGTATTATTTTAGCATCTATCCAATAAGAACATCAAAATAAATGTATAGTCATATTTACAACAAACTACATTGATCTTGTCTTTTATTTATAACCCAAAAAGAGAGATATACCATGTTTTCAGTATTATTTTTAAACTTTTGTGATTTTTGTGTGTGTGTGCTTGCCATTATAAAGCATCTTAGTTATTTTTAACTTTCACAGCACCACTTGACGTGACATTTTCATTTGATGTGGGAAATGGGCCTAATGAAATAACAGTGCAGTCACCTATTCCCTTAAATGACAACCAGTGGCACTATGTGAAGGCTGAAAGAAACATCAAAGAGGCATCTCTACAAGTAGACCAGCTTCCTCAAAGGACTGATGCAGCTCCATCTGATGGGCATATCCGTTTGCAGCTCAACAGCCAGCTATTTGTTGGTAAGTCTACCTTTACAGAATAATTGTAGGTGTTCACATGGATATAATCCATAGCCATTGACTTCCTTAGGAAAAAAAATAGATTAATGTCCTTTAGGCAATATAAGACAACTTACATAATGCATGCAAATATGTCATAATTGAAAGTGCTTTCTATTATAAGATGAAAATAGAAAGGAAAGTAGCTCCATAAACAAGTGAAATGTCAATTATACTTCATAGATTTAATTCATATTTTAGCAGTTATATGAAAATGTGCCGCTCCAAGACAATAGGGATTTAATAAAGGAGAATATTTGTAGTTTGGGGTTTACATGAGGGGTCCTTGGTGCCCTCTGATTTCATTTAGGTAATGAAACATCTGCAGCAGGGGTGCAATTCAACCAGGATAACAACTGATTTGGTGAGCATGTGCTTTCTGTGCACATGCACACTTTGCACACATGCACATCAAATGCACGCTTTGCATGCGTGCAGCTTTTGAAAAACGCTGCTTTTTCAGCTCTAAAACTTCTGCTGCAGTCCTGCTGAGGAGCGGCAATCCGTTGTGTTGCGCCAAACAACTGAGCTGAAAACCCTGGAAATAAAGGACAGAATAGAGCAGGCGCAGTGGGCTGGACCAAATTGTCGCCATAACTACCGGTTTACGTGAACAGGACTAAACCGGTAGAATCCCACCCCTGTTCTGCAGGAAAACAATCAAACTCAGGGAGCACCAAAGACCCCTCATGTCAACTCCAAACTACAAATATTCTTCTTTATTACTGAAATCTGACCTCAGTGAGATTTGGAAGTAGACGGTACTACTACCTGTCCCAAAATGAAAGGCACAAAAGTCCTTTTCTCTGCTAATGAAACTTTATTTTGTAACCAATTTGTGGGAAATAACTATGAAATGATTTTATTGAAATATTTCTGATGACACCCATTGTGTGCAACATTTATTAACCAAAACTAAGGGTGTTAACTCTGTAAGGAATAAATAAACAATGTAAAGTAATACAAACATTTATTAACCGAACTGACTACATGTCCTTTATGATATGATGCAATATTTGGTCCAAGATCTTTAATGCCTACATCTGACAATAAAAAGCCAGCTTTTTGCCATGTAGTATTTTTCACTTCTTGCTTTTAACAGAAGGTACTGGTCTTTTGTTACATTCTCTACTGTTTGGAAAGGATTGAAACATTACTTTGCTGGCAGTTCCTCAAATGTCCTCAAAGATCTATGCAATTATTATTTGAGAAGCTTGATGATGGTGAAGCAAAAAAGAAGAACCTCTGTTGTAGATTATTAAGAATGTGCTTATACAGATAGGGCTTCATAGATCATAAAATACACCTTGAAATGAGAACTGTTAACCAATGAAAATGTAACTAACTTGCACTCACCTATAATCAGCGTTAATTTTGCTGCAGCATTCTGGGTTAGAAGAAACTGTGAAATACATTTTCAAGAACAAACCCAAATCGTTAGACATTGTATTGCTGCTTTATTTGCATAAGGAAAATTGACAATGCACTAAAGCAGGGGTTCAAACTCGCGGTGTCACATTGTCATGTGTTGTATCATGACTTTTTTCCCCCTTCACTAAACCGGGAGTGGGCATGGCTAGTGCATGATGCATCCACCTGCCGGCTGTGAATTTGACACCCCTGCAATAAATGGTGCCTTTGTATTTAGAGCTAAACTTAAAAATGTACCAAAGTTGCAAACCTGAACCATGGAAGATAAAATTATCATCCAAAAGAGTTGAATATCCATTTTATGAAATTCATTTTGATTTTAAAGAATACCTTTGTCTTTGGATTACTCTTTTTTTTTTTGTCTTTGTATACTTGCTAACATTACAAAAATAGCCTAACCTGGCGACTGCCGGTTTGAGCTTCTTTGGCAACAGACCAAAACCTCGTCTCTGTGAGGCTTCGATCCGTGCTCGCCACTGGAGCACCCCGAGCTGGCTGGTTTCAGGGCTAAGCCACCCCGTAGAGCTGGTGAAGAAGGGGGAGACTGCCTGCAGGGTTGAGCAGAGCCGCAACTCTCCTCCCCAGCTGGCCATTACTCCCTTTCCTGAAGGTGATTGTAGTGGTGGTCAGAAATGGCTACCAAAAAGAAGAACTCAACCAGAAAAGAATGTGCAGGAGGAAGATAAGAAGAGAAAGTTTTGGTTGACTGGGTCAAACAGCAAAAGGAACAAATAAAGTACCCTGGAATTGAAACTATTAAAAAAGTTGCAAAGGAGAGAGAAAAAGGAAAAGATTTGGTTTTTTTTCTCCTTTTCCTATACTGACAGCTAAGAGACTTAAGCAAGAAATTGGGAAAAAAAATCCACTTTGACATTAATAGGCATTTAATGCTGAAAATGAAAAATCAAAGGAGTATGAAATTGAGTTTTGTGTCTGTATAAAGAAGTTCAACCCGGGACCATGCTATTTTCAAAAAAAGATGTTTTACTTATATTTTTTATGTGTGAAAACCCAAATAAAACTTTATTTTAAAAAAAATAAAGACTTCTGGATAATCAAAAGCTTTTGAAAACAGGAAAGGAGAGAAAAAGAATAAAAGGGCAGGATCTGGAAGGGAGGAGACTGCCTGGAATTAAAAAGAACTTACAGCAAAATCTCAACAAGACTTCCAAAAGATACATTTTAACGAAAATATCACAACAAAAACCCCAGGAAGAGAAAGTGTAAAAAGAAATAAGAAGAAATAACTTGGGACTATTTGGATTACTTGATGATTTCTGGATTTTGGTTTATTGTATTTGAATGATTAAAATCAATTGGGTGGTTGTTTCAAACTGTTTAAAATGGCTCCACTTTTAGAAGAACTGAAAATGGAACTTAAAAAGTACAAAGAACATGCACAAGAAGGGAGCGGTCCTTTTGGCTTCCTATTTCAGTTTTTAGAAATGGACATTTGGAATTATGAGAAACAACAAGAAATTCCTGCAGAACAAGAAGATTGTGACAAAGAAGAAGCCATCTTTAATGAACAAGTAACCTTAGGTGGGGAAAAAAAAGGAAAGGTGGGAAAGAGAATGGAAAGTTTAAGATTGGGAAAAACAACTCCAAAAAAAATAGAGTGAAAAATAAGTATAAAATCAGAAAGCAACAGAAGAGGGAAATGCAGAAGAGAAAATTAGAAGTAAAGAGACAAGGGGGTAAAAAGAGGAGGAAGAAGATGAGAGGGAAAAAAGAAAGGAAAAGAAATTATAAAGGACAGAAACAAAATATACAGGGCGTATTTAGAGATAATGGGTGAAAATTTAGTGGAAAAAGGGATTCTGCAAAGGTACATAAGATAGTATTGTTATATTAGAAACAGAAATAATTTTAGAAAATATGAAACAATGTATGATTAAAATGTTTGATAAAATAGCTATCGTAATTCAGTGGAATGCTTGTCAATAAATAAATGTAACAAAATGAATATTTAATGATTTACAAAACATATGTGAAGAGAAATAAGGGAAAAATTAATTATGGAGATTATATGTGTCTTTAAGGAAATATGTTCAATTGAAAAGAAGCGTTAAAGATGTTAAGATTTTAATGATTATTAATGATAGAACTGAATTGGAATGGAATGAGGGTTTATAATTACATATATTTATAATCTTTTTTAAAAAAAGAATATCGTGTGTATTTTAAGAATGTACCAAGCAGAATTCGATTGGAAGTTATGTATTATGTATTATATTGAAGGTCATAACCTTAAGGTATATATTGAAGTTTAAATAAGAATTGAATGAATGTAATTAAAAGATATAAAGGTGTCATACTCCAATTAGTAACTACAGGAGAAAATTTGTTTAATGAGAAAAGATAATATGAAATTGAAACAGAACAGACAAAAGTATAAATATAATGATTTGAATTGAGATGAGATAATCAAAATAAAATTGAGAAAATTAAAAGAGGGGAAAAACTATATAGAAAATGTAGAATAGTATAAGTTAATTAATTTAGCAACATCATACATGGAATAATTTGGGAATATGGTTTAATCATAATCAAATCAAAAGGAAAAGAGCTTTTGTGTTTATGGTGTCCTCTAAAAACAGATGGATATATATCTCTGTGTGCTCTTAATTACAGAAATAACTATTACTACAGGAATGAGATTTTCATAATAAGAACATCTGGAAATTAAATGGATTATTTTGGGTGACATTCAACTTTGTGATTTCTTATAACTCCAGCATTGAGAAATAAGTCTAATTTTCTTTCATAGGCCAAACTGCTTTGAAGAAAATTCTTCATGTTCTTCCTTGCATTTTATTATTTTTGGTAACTCTGCAAGTTTTAATTCATTTTTTTAAAATTCCACTGAAGTTTCTTGCTTGTGAAGTAGAGTGATAGTGATACTGCACTGGAATGTAAATTTACTAAGCAGGAACACAAAATGAATACAGTGCAGTCTCTACATGGGCATAAGGCTTACATCAATGCATAATGTAAAAGTAATAAAAAAATTAGAAATATTATGTAATAATTACAACTGCAATTATTTGTGGATGTATTAATCATCTTTTAAATAACTGAATGGAAGCAAAGATTAATGGTTATTCACACACCTTGTTCATGTACATCTGAAACAGCTTTTTTCAAAAAAGGAAATTAATAATTTCCTGTTGATAATCTTTCCTCAATCCTAGAGGATTGTTTGGGGTTCAATAGTTAGCTTCCAGTAACTTAAATTAATAATTAAACTTTTCTGATCTTGACAATTAGGTAGAAGGATCTCTTTGCTTATTTATTTATTGTCTTACCTTTCACCTCTTCCTGAAACTGGATTTTGAAACTGCTGTTTCCTGGAAAAGCCAGAATAGTATAAATATTTATTTTCTTGAAGCTTGTGAGACCATCAATTGTTTCAAAGAAGTGATGTAAAGCAAGCAGGAGAGATAATGAACATTAAGGTGAATGTGCCAATATAATGAATGAGAAAGTCCATCATGTTTCCCATGAGTGAACCAGGTGTCATGATGATGGGTCTAAAATGCTTGTGAAAATCTCTGCATAGTCAAAATATATTTCCTAGGTGTTTTTTTTTTTCACTGCACAGTTTGCTATTTGACATGTTTATAAAAAAATAAGAAAGCCATCTCGGTGACCTTGGGCTACTCATTCTCTCTTATCTCAATTCACCTGATAGGGTTGTTGTTGTGAGGAAAATTGGAGGAGGAAGGAATATTAAGCATGTTTGTCACTTTGAGCTATTTATAAAAATAATAAAGGCAGGATAAAAATCTAAAAATTGAGGGTAATGTAAAGGTAATTGTCCTGATAAAATTTGGTCAAAACTTGAAATATAGTTATTCCTTTTTGCTATTATCAGTAATGTTGTATCATCATTTTTTTCCATTTGTTTCTATTCTATCTTGTGTTTACAATTCTTAGGTAATGATATTGCTTATTTGCATTTTCCATTACATTTTATTTTTATACATGCTTAATTATTTCAGTGGGTTTTTTTTTATATTGGAATAAAAATGTTTCCATAAAATATTGAATATGTTCCATGTTACTTGTACATTGAGAATGTCCTGAGGGACTGGGGAATTTTGTGAAACTGATATAGGAATATAGGAAGGTCAGGAAACAGTAATAAGACTCAAGTTTCCATTGAATGAATATAGATACCATTAAATAAAGCCCTTTGTATTCTTTTATTTTGAGAGACATTATTTGTTTCTTTATATGCCATTTTCTTAATGCTTTGTTAAGAGGTGCAGTGCCTCAGTGGCTTAATCAGCTCCAGCAGTTCAAATCCAAGCACTGTGTAGCTGGGTGAGCTCCTGTTACTCGCCTCAGCTTCTGTGCGCCTCACAGTTCAAAAGAATGTTCTATGCAAGTAGTTAGATAGGTGTCAGTTTGATACAAAGATGAGATGGTGATTTTTGAAAGAAGTCAGATTCCTGATGGCTCTGAATCTTTGGGGTTGCCCTTCCTGTTGGTGAGGCAATTCTGGGAAGGAAGGAGGCCTTGGGTAACTTTGCAGGAAGAGCCACTTGTCTTGCTCTCCGATGCAAAGCCATCTCTCCCCCCTCTGTGGGAGGAAGTACACAAGGATGTCCTATGGTACATTTGGCAAAAATAACTACTATTCTGCAATAGCATTGTGATCGCCTGGCTACTGTAAACATAGAATACAATAATTACAATAACAATAACAACAATAATAATTTATATTGCAATATTGGGTGATGCACAAATTAAAAAGAAACAGCTAGAAAAAATAACAAAATATGGTGATTTTCACATTGAAGTTGAGCAATTGTGGAGGAAGAAATCAATGGTTGTACCAACAGTAAGAGGGGCCCTTGGAGCAATGACCAGAGCTGTGGTAGCGCAGTGGTTAGAATTCAGAATTTCAGGTTAATTCTGCTGATTGCCATGGATTTGGTCCTCGCTGGCTCAAGGTTGTGTCAGCCTTCCATCCTTCTGGAGTTGGTAAAATGAGGACCCAGATTGTTGGGGGCAATATGCTGACTCTGAAAACTACTTAGAGAGGGATGTAAAGCACTGTGGAGGTTATATAAGTCTAAGTGCTATTGTTATTGGAGCAATATCCAAAGGGCTGGCTAGATACATAGACATTCTGAATTTATTAGATCTGAATATTCTGACTGCAAAAAACCACCTTACTTAGACCTGTCTTTATACTCAGAAGTTAACTTAACAGCTCTTAGGTTCTTGGTTAGAACTTGAACAGTTAATTTTACCAGTTACAGACTGTGAATCAAATTGAACATTAAATCTTAAATAATAATAATAATGCTTTGCTCGATTCAGGTGTGTCATCATTTATCATCAAAAAGATAGTGTATAAAGGCTAATGTCAAAAATACAGAACAATCATGAATAAAATGTTGTTTTATGTTGCTATTTTCCTTTATCCTGATATAATATAAATAAATGTTTTATCTTTTTGCCTGCTTCTTTATAAGAATCTTGCCTATCATAAATAATATATTGTAATTATTTATAAGACAAAAAGGGTCAACATTTGTAGGTATTTTGTGACTTATGAAAATTTCCAGGTGTTTTTACATGCAAAGGTATTGTGGTTCCTAAATTGTATATACATTTATATTTATTGCAGGTGGGACAGCATCAAGACAGAAAGGATTTTTGGGATGCATTCGTTTTTTACAATTAAATGGCAGAGCTCTTGATTTGGAAGAAAGAGCCAAAGTAACCCCTGCTGTAAAGCCAGGTTGTCCTGGACATTGTAGCAGCTATGGTAACCTATGTCACAATGGAGGAAAATGCAAAGAGAAATATAATGGATTCTCTTGTGATTGCACTTTTTCTGCATACACAGGGCCATTCTGTAAGAAAGGCAAGCATAAATTGTAAATTTATTTTATATACAATAGAAAAGGAAATCATTGTTTATGTGTTGCATTTTTTTAAAGATGTCCACTTGGGATTATACAGTTCTGTCTCACTGACAATATTTTTGTCTCCTTACGTGACAGCCTCTAGCAGAGTTTTTTTTATCAATGTCCCAATGGTGCTTTTTTTAAGAACAACTGGACTCTCTGACTCTCCCCACCATCCAGTCAGAGCTGAAGAAGCTTCTTGAATGAGAAGTGAAACGTCTTCAAAGAAAAAACAGAAACTCCAGTTGCCTCTTGAAAAAAATACCTTTGGGACAACCATGACTGAGAATCTCCATAGACATTTTACTAATGTGTAGATCCAAAACCACCCTTATTTCTGAAATGCTGCCAAATTAATATGTAATTTTTGTCTTTATGTTTTTGTTAAGCAATATATAATTTAACAAAGAATACTGGGAGTAGATAAAGAATACAAACACTATCTTCTACACTTTTGTCCTAAAATTACACTAGCAATCAAGAGGCAAATAATACCCCAACCACAAAACTACCAACTCAGGCCAAACAGAATGGAATCACAGAGTTGGAAGGGATCTTGGAGGTCATCTGGTCTAACCCCCTGCTCAAGCCCAAGGAACCACGGAGGCCACTTCCACTAATACAGGGGAAGCCATTAGTATAGAAAATGAGAAAACCCTACATTCCCTACTGGCACTGATGGTGTTACCTAGTTTGGTAAGAAAACATATGCAAGAAAACAACCAAGCTCAGAGTCACCAAGGACCCCGCTATTTTAAAATAAGTTAAACTAAAATAATCAAACCAATTACTTTGGGATGATAGAAAATAAAACATAGCTGTCATTAAGTACAAGACGAAAACAGTTCACATCACTAATCTATTCATAGTCTAGAAACTTACTTTCCTGAAGTTCTTGTTCCAAAGCATGCTGACAATTATTGTTAATGCTTTTAAATAATATGTGTGCTTTACATTCTAATTTCTTAATGTTTAAATAATATTGATTATGTTATTATTTCTTTGGGGAAACATTATTTTGGGAACTTTCTTACAATAAATGGCATACTTTATTTCAAGTTTATATACACAAAAATGCATGTTGTTTCAGAGATATCTGCATATTTTGGAGCTGGTTCATCAGTGACATATAACTTTCAAGAATCCTACAATGTTGCCAAGAACTCCAGTTCACATGCTGCTTCTTTTCATCCTGATATGACGCTAACCAGAGAAGCAATCACACTGAACTTTCGAACAACACGGATTCCAAGCTTACTTCTTTATGTGAATTCATTCTATAAGGAATATCTTTCAGTTATTCTTGCAAAAAATGGTATGTACTCTTCAAAGCTACCATTAGTTTTACTTTGGAAATTACATGTTTAACTCCATGAGATGTTTGACTTCACTATACTGATGATGTTACCTATTAAAGCTTTATGGTTGGTGGAAGGAAATATATAAATCACCCAGTGGTGGTATTTGACTGGTTCTGCCCGGTTCTGGAGAGCCAGTAGCAGCAATGAGCAGTGGAGACCGAACCGGTTCTCTGCGCTGCTCTGTGTTCAGCCCACACACCCGCCCGGTCTCCCATACTCACTTGTATCAACAGAATTCAAAGTGCAGCTGCTTTGCGTAGTGCAGAATAGCACGGCACGGCAACTGCTGCAGCGACCACCATCGTGCAGGCTTTCAGGAGGCAAGTTAGAATGCCTCTGTGCCTGTGCAAAGTGTGTGTTTGGCGCACACATGCACGCAAAGTATGTGCATGCACACAAAGCACAGCCACCAAGCCACGGTGGCAACTTTATTTGAATACCAACACTGAAATCACCCTAATATATAGTAAGATTAAATATGATAAATGATAGATCAGTTTTAATAGAGATCATCCATTCCTTTAAGAATGTCAATACTGTTAGCTACTAATTCTTTTTAGAAAGAACAATACTGTGTTTTTTTCAAGAAATAATAAAAGAATTAGTAGCAAAATACTGTTATTGCAAGTTACTTGCATGTAACTACTCTTTTTATTTTCTGTACTTTGAAGAATTGCTGTGGCCATTTATCAAAAGCATTGAAAAATTAATGTGCAATGTATGAACTGTTATAATATTAAAACATAATTGCCAGTACTGCAAATTACTGCATGTTCAATATGAACGTTAGCAGAGTGGCATCAGTTCTTGAATTATTATATGAACAGAATACAATTAACAGAGATTTTACCAGATAAGCACTTTTAAACTGAATAGGCTGCCTGATAAAATAGTATTTTTTTCAGCTATCATTCACTCTTTATTTCCTTTGATGAAATAAATAATACTGTCTCCTAATGTATTATGGTACATATTTTTCACATCTACTTTTCCAGCTCAGTTTTATTATCTAGACAATATTTAAACTATTATTTTAGAAAAACTTTTTTTGTACATGTATGTGTGTATGTGTATTATCATGAAACTAATGTATTCTTTATTCCCTTAGGAAGTTTACAAATCAGATATAAGCTAGATAGCCATCAAGATCCTGATATCTTCAGCATCAATTTCAAAAGTTTGGCTGATGGGCAGCTTCATCATGTAAAGATTAAAAGAGAGGAAGAAAAGCTATTTGTGGAGGTAATGCCAGAAAGAACAAAGGACCGGGATTTCACTAAAGAGGGAAAACATACAAGATAATTACATGTATCAGTTTAATAAATTCATGTAGCATGTGCTGTTGCATGAATTGCAGAATATTTTTGCTATTCGTGCTTTATTTTATTTTCATATGTAAATCATCTTGTGATTTGTTGTGAAGAGCAATATAACATTTAAATAAAAATAACTAAATTGAAAATATAGCCCTAGTGCAGAGGTATCAAACTCACGTCATCATGGCAGCGTCAGGTGACATATCAGCACATTTTTCACCTTCACTAAAACAGGGATAAGAGTGGCCAGTGTGTGATGCATCTGGTCCACAGGCCGGGAGTTTGACAGCCCTGCCCCAATGGTATAGTGGTTAAGACATCAGGCTAGAAACCAGGATATGGTAATTTCTTGTTTTAGAAATTTCTACCCTTAGGTACAAAGCCAGCTGAGTGACCTTTGACCAGTCACTTTATTTAAATCTAGGAAAGAGACAACAACAAACATCTCTAAAAAACAGCATCAATGAAACTGCAGGGACTAGTCCATGCAGTTGTCAGAATTTCTTTTTAAATAAAATGTATGTTCATTCTCACATAAGTAAGAAATTTATATTTAGAAGGGAAACTGTGTCAATTATACTGAACTTAACAATGCATAAAAAGAAGCTACCAGGGTGGATTAATTTAAAAAGGTGTTAGAAAGATGAATGCAAAGTTATATCGGAAACTATCACCTTCATTTTAATGAATGACACAATATTGTGGCTTTCTTCCCTTAATTTTCTGACATCAGTAACAGGCTTTTCTTTCATTTTTCCATTTCTTTTTCTCTTCACATAATTGTATGGTTAATATGGAAGGTTAACCAGCATGAAAGGATGAAATTCTTTCTGTCTTCAGATATTCAGTTCAATGCAATCAAGTCTCTCGTTCTTGGCAAGATACTTGGTAAGTGTAGCGCAAAAGATAAAATGTCACCTGATATGTATATAGAGATAGAGATAGTTATAAAATAATAACCTTAATCTTGTTGAGAAACATTTCTTTTTCACATTTGATTAGGCAGAGAGTGACAATCAAGGTGGAAGCTTCATTCTTGTCAAAGTGCATATATAATCACTGGTAAGTGCTTCCAGCAAGATGAGCAAGTGGATTCCATTAAAAATAATTTCATCCTTATCTTTTCCATTTTGTAATCAGATATAATGAAACATGGCATTTTTAGTACAATTCTAGCAAAGAAAAAAGCTAACTCATATTCAAATTATAGGGAAAGACAATGAATGGGTTGATCCAACTCCAGGAATTATTTCCTTTTGAACAATATGCTCTAATGCAGTCTTTTTCAACCTTGGTAGCTTAAGGTATGTGGATTTCAACTCCCAGAATTTCACAGTCGGTAAGGTTAAGAAATAATCTTCTAGAAAGTCAGAAAAGCTTTGTTTCTAACTGGATTAACCCATAGAGACTTATCAAGAGATATGTGATACTGAAAGACACACGGTGAAATCACAGTTATGGCACCCAAGTGTGTGGCATTCTATTCAACCCAAATCACCAATCATCTTTGTTTGGTGTGAGAAAGACAATATGAGACTGCAGAAGAATGCAACAGTTAAGAAAAAATAAACCGGGTCTTGCATGTTTACTTGCTGCATGAAACGTATCTAATCACACCTACAAGAGCATTAGTTATGTTCACTGCTATGAGTTGATCAAACATTTTTTTTAAAAAGGAGGGCAGGATAAAAATAAATCTAACAACAACAACAACAACAACAACAACAATAATACCTATTAACTTCTTAATCTGCATTTTAAAGCTCAATGTATAGAACATATCAAACATGAACAACAAATAAAATCTCAGCTGACTTGTAAAATCAGACAATAAAATTAATGTGATGGAAATGCTCAGGATTGGAAAATTTTATTGTTTTTGTTCTGTTGTTTTGGAATGAAGTTATAAAAAAGACATATCAAATCTTCTGTTTTTCTTTTTTCAAAAGTGTATGAAATATTGGCTTTGATCTAGAGATCCGTTGGGTAGTACAGTATGTGCAGACAAAAAGTGATTTCTCCATCTCTGTCTCTTTATTTCCTCCTCTGAAAAGATGCTTCTGCAGTTCTGAATAAAATCTCTTCCTGAAGCAAAGAAGGGTAAAGACAAAAATTAATGCAGACAATTTCTGGAGGCTGCCTTCCCATTTAAATAAGATCAATGTGCCTGTTTTGTTTTTTTTGCAGTTTTCAAAGACTGAACATGTAAATAAATAAACAAACAAAATACTTGCTTTGTCTGTCATTATGGGAAATAAGGCATCTGTATTCAGTAAATTTCATTATTTGTGCACCTTTCTGATCCCATCTGCTTACTTGCTTTCAGAGTTTGTATTGGTCTCAAACTTTCATTTTTATTTCAATGTGTCCATTTATTTAAGTAGTATCACTTTCAAAGAAATGTGAGTAGAATTTTTGATCAGGGCATGTGACTAAGGATGTGTATGCATGTAAATGGTGCACAATAAAGTGGTGAGTGACCACATATAGTAATATTCCTCTACTACTAGGAGCGTAATGCTTTCTTATGAATACCTAAAGCAGAGGAGTCCAACCTTGACAACTTTAAGACTTGTGGAATTCAGCCTCTAGAATTTCTCAAACAGCCATATTTAAAGTTGCAAAGGTTTGACACCCCTGACCTAAAGCATGTTTGACAAACATCATATAAGCTTGGTGTGATTTCTTGCTGGCCATCCTATCCTTTGGAATAGTGCCCCCATACACAATCCACATACCCATGATCCTGTTGTTATTTAGCCTTTTAAAATTGTTCTTTCACCAGCTTTCAGGTAAAGACATGTGTGAATCCATATTGATATTAGTGTCTTATTCAATGGTTATATATGGTTGCATAATAATTATATAATATAATAATATAGATTGTCTATATGGCCATTACTGTGTTTTCCATCTGTGTCATGTTTAATACTGAACGTTATTTAAAGCCATACATCAAGTTATAAGTTCATTTTTATTAGTTGCTCAAGAACCAAGGGGGGGATTTTAACAAGTAAATTGATAAGAATCTGGATTCTGCTGGAGATCCTTTAAATCAACAGTCACCAACATTCCGGGCTGTACGGACTGGCAGCAGTGGTGACAACTGGGGGGAGGGAATGGTTTTGAGCACGTGCCCATCACTTGTGTGGCTTGGTTCTCAATGGGCTGCAGATCAGGCCCGGTCCACACACTGGGGATTGGGGATCCCTGCTTTAAGTGAAGAAGGAATCAGATCACAATAGCCAGATCAGAAGAGAAACAGTATAAGCACTGTTTTAAAGTATAGTGATCACTGGAATGGAATCGAAAGGAAAGGAAAGGAAAGGAAAGGAAAGGAAAGGAAAGGAAAGGAAAGGAAAGGAAAGGAAAGGAAAGGAAAGGAAAG